>APFE031615670.1:60037-73095 GCA_000404065.3 Pinus taeda
CAAGTTGGTTTGTTAAAAACTTTACCCAACTGGGTTGGCACTAGTGCGACTCTGAGACAGAGCGCCAGCTGGCACGCCCTCTTTGGAGGATTTCCCCCATTGGCACGAGTGATGCACTGTGGAACGGCACCAATGGAAAAAGGGCTACTTTTATGGGTATTTTGTAGAAGGTGTCTTCAGGGCATATGAAGTACATACTTAAGGGGATACAATGCAGGTGTTTTCAAGTTATGTCACTTCTCACAGGTCCCAGAATAAGTCCTCCAATGTGCGGGAGAAGGGGTGACAGGGATGGTGACAAATTACTGTGTAACAGATGCCCCCTAAAGCATGAGGCCCGAGAGAGAGGGGTGACATGCTTTACAAGAACATGGTCGACTGAAAACACGACCGCCGGAGAACCTGCATGAAGAAGTACAACTGATATCTCAAGTACATGATGTATGTGGTATGGGCGCAACCATCCATAGCAGAGTACATAAAAATCTGGATCCAAGGTATGGACCCAGCCATCCAGTGAGGATCAGTAAACAGAATCAGGCATGGTCGCAGCCATCCAATGAATGAGTCATGTAATGATCATAATAATCCACAAAATAGCAACCTGGATCTCAACAGACAAAATCCAAGGTCTTGCACTCCATCTTGACCCGAACAAAGTACAAGTTCAAGCATGCGAATATGGGAGTCGAAGTCGAACATGCATGAACATCGTCTGATTACCAGTCAATGATGAAAATTGTTAACAGACGTGAGAGGTACCACCAATAATGAAAATGGTCCTCAAGGTACTATAGGTACAATCTACAGTGTGCGAATCAGTGAGCCGGTGTTGAACACCGTCGAATCATTCGATCGGAGGCCAATGATGAAAACCTCGCGTCGAACACGAAGAACCTGCCATTGAGGCATGCAGGCTCCAAGGCACCTGAAGGGAGTCTCTAAGTCAACTTCCTGGATAATGAGCTGAAGTCGACAGGAAGTGACCTTGATTGAAGGTGGGCCATAATGTATCACACATCATCGACACGAGACAGAGAAGGATAAGATGTTTTGTGTGAGGTATCAGAGGGAGGTTGAGTATTCTGCAGAGGTCAACTTCTCTTGAACATATTGGTGGCACGACAGTGGACTTGGCAGTATTTGACATCAAATGATCAGGAGTCATGGTGACAAGGTAATGAGCAGGTGAGAGGTCAAACAGGATAACCCAAACCCATGGAGGCAAGTGCAAAAAACAAGATGAGATGTCCCCACCCAGACACGAATGTAGACAAGTGCCATTTTCAAGAGCGACATACTGCCGACACGACGATAATTGTGGTTCCTTTTCCCCACCATTTCTGGCGAGTACCCCAGTTATTTTTGGATGACAAGCTTGACGGGGATAGCATTTGATTGGGAGGCGTCATTTCGACGGAATCCGATGTCATTCAGTTTTAACGAGTCTAACAAAGGAAGAACTCGACGCCTTTTCATGTTTAGAGAGTTTGAAAAGACAGTGGAAAAGTAAACTCCAGGGGTGTCCTTTTTCGTAAAGTTGTGTCTCTCGAGCCCAAAAAAGTATAAAATAATGCTCGAAAGAATTGCCCGATCATTACGACCGAGGAGTACTTTTCATAAGTAGTGATTCCGATCTCAAAAAGTAAAAAAGCGATTGAAACCACGTCACTTCGTGACCGTTAACAAACCTGAAACGACAAGGGTCCGACAATCTTTTCGTTTTTTACACAGTCGGAAAAGGGTTTAAAGACAACCGCCTCTCATTCACATTTAACGAGTCGAAAGGACCAACTCGGCATTCTTTTCACGTTTAGAGCGTCAGAAAAGAGCAAAAAGGTGACTCCAAAGTGACTTTTTCGTGTATTTACCGAGTCCGAAAAAGTATAAAATACAACTCGTTTCGTCGCCTAAGCCGCACAAACACCTGTCGCTGCACAAGAAACCGGCGTAAAATCCATTTTCGACACAAATATACATTAAAATATTCATAAAATGACTTTTAAAACCTACTTGAGAGTAAAAAACTTATAAAATGGGTGAAAATGGTAAAACAAGAAATTACTTTTCACTTTTTACCTTTGGAGAGCGACATTAGGGCTTTTGGTGTGTGATCTTCAAGCGACGATTGCGACAAATCCAGTTGACCATTCGGAGCGCCGTTTGTGTCAGGTATGAGGTCTCTTCCTTTACTCCATTTCTATCCATTTGAAATTTGTTTTAAATTGTTTTTTCATCCTCTAGGGAAAGGATTTAAAAAATAAGGGTTGCGCCCATTGGCGCAGGTTTCGGGCACGGACCCGCGCCAATGGGGCAACTTTCCCAAAGGGCACGCACCCATGGGCACAACTGTTTTAGAAACAGTTGCGCCAACGGCTGCGTGGTTTTTTTGGTCAATTTGAACAAATTTAAACCATATTTCTCTGCATTTTTAAGTTATACAAGGAGCTAACTTGATTTTTTGGGCTTGTGTTTGCAGGGAAATACGCAAAAATGGTGATCGTGTGGAAAGAACGAGAACATGACCAAGTGGACACATTGGCCTTAGTAGATGAGGACTACATGGAGGCTCTCAGAGCATGTGGGCTCAAGAAATATTTCTTGTTGTCCTATTTACGAGCTCAGCCAAAGCTCTTACAGTATTTGATCAACTTGTGGGACGTACAGGAACAGGTGTTCCGAATACGGGACCAAGTATTGGAGTTAGACGTATCTGATGTCTACTTCCTTACTGGATTGTCACGACGGGGGCCGGTGCCTCGACTGACCGGTAGTAGGCCATCCGGAGAGAAGATGGATGAGGTGAAAGCCCGAGTTTGCCCAGATGCAAGATACGGGTCGAGCAGCTCGAAGGTGGATATCCCCACTGTCCCAGACCTGACACTCAGAGCATTGTTGTTCACCATCACACGAGCTGCGGGGGCACAGGCGCCCCACGAAGCTACGAAGAACCATCTGATCTTGGTGACAGAGTGCCTTATCCCGATAGTCTTCAATTGGGCGTCAGCAGTGACGACCAATATGAAGAGGAAGCTGACCAAGGCCAATCAGGGCAAGCTGCAATAGTTCGGATATGGCTCCATCTTGGTGACGTTCTTCTTGGAACGTGTGCCAAGCTTCCAGGGCTAAGGGGCTTTTGTTCCTGACCTGGCACCTTGAGAGCCGAGGATGGCTTGATGGGCGGCACTAATGCCGAGGGGTGGTGGCAGTCAGCAGATGTCTTTCAGACCTAAGTTTTTCGGGTGGCTTCACCGCCAACTGATTATGGTGGAGGACTGGCTGTATGCGGGGACAGAATTCACCAGAGACCCCGACCTCCCTCTGTCGGAGGGAGAGGACTGGGACGAGGAGATTGGTATAATCTCGTTTTTTGATTTTGTGTTTTTATGATTTTTTTGGTTAGTACACGCTTGTCCTAATGACCTTTATACACATATGCAGATGTTGGCCCAAAGCATCTAGCTGGCATGTCTCCCATTGCGAGGAGACACCCAGTAGCAGTAGCAGCAGATCCTCAGGAGGAGGGTGGTGACAGAGGAGAACTCATTCAGAACCTCGAGGCTATCACTCGAGGGATTCCAGATTACGCTCAGCTAGCGGATGTACCGCTAGCATACCAAAGGCACACGGTGGGGGTGCCAACTCGCATTCACCGACTCCTAAGATGTTTAGTGCGAGCGGTGACGTGCTACCATGAGCACCACTGAGACTAGATATCTAGGCTTTCTTTTCTATGCATATTTTTTGAGAGACATGTTGTCTCTGGATATACTCAGACAAACATGTATTATTTTTTGATGATGCACGCAGTGCAAACATTTTGGACACACACACATATATATATACATACGTTTTATGTTTTATTGTACTTTATGCTTCTTACATTATGTTGAATTACATGTTATGCAAATGCCTGTCCAACACATAATTAGCTAATGCATCGGTTAATGTATTAAGTCGTCTTGGAATATGCTGATAAGTAATGAAATCAAAATCCATTTCTAACAACTTAACACGTAAATACAACCTTAAAATCCGATGATCTCTGACGGAATAACGCCCGTTGAGTTGGTGGACGACAAGCTGAGAGTCAAAGTTCACAACCAATGTTCGAATGCCGAGGTTAATTGCCTCAGCTAATAATTCAATCACAACACTATATTCAGTGACATTGTTCGTTGTACAACCTAGACACCCCTTGAATGTCTACTAACTCACCATGAGGATCGTAGATCACCCATGCCGCAGAGGACAAGTTGCGTGTACTGCGGGAGGCACCATCAGTGAAACCAACGTAAGGCGATCCAGACATTTGTCCAAGAAGCAAAAAGACACAATAAGCGGCAATCACGCCGACACACCAAGAAAAAAACATGAAAACATGCACACACAACACACTTGTTGAAGCACACGTATGTACAAAAATAAAGTGCACGCATGATACTTGTTCAAGTCAAGCCCATTTCAGGACTTACCCTATTGCATTGTTGTGCGACCGGCCTAGAGCGTGTAGGCGTCGTCTCGGCCCATTTTGTAAAATGATCAACGGCACCGATGATCTGCCCATGCCCCCCAGCCGAGCGAGGGTCACAAGCTAGAGGATCAATGCCCCCTTGTGCAGAGGGACTGAGGGTTGCAACAGTGTGCAATGAGGGATCAGAACGAGTAGAAACCAAACCGAGAGAAGCAAGGCTCGGAGGTGGGAGGGAAAAGACACCCATGAGGGTAGGGTCTTTGAAGAGCCCAGTTCCCACACTCTTGTAGGGGATGGAGGTATGCTCCACGAAAGGCACATTGCCTTCGGAAGAAGAAGCGAAGAAGGAGAGCTGGTCTACCGTGACAATTTTCCCTTGGTGAGGGAAACGAATGACACGAAAGAGGGATGAAGCCACGGCACGCATGGCATATGTCCAGCTCCGGCCCAAAAGGAGGTTGTAAGTAAGATTTTCATCAATGACCTCAACTTCCACTTCAACGGTCTTCCCTTCCAAAGTAATCGGAAATCGTTGAAGGATACCATAGGGGCGAGATTCTCTCCCATCTGTTATCATAAAATCATGCACTAAGGGCTGCTACTTAGTAAGATCTCATGCAACTATTTCAAACCAGGCTTTAGACTAAGGTTTAGCCTCCTTAGTCAGAGAGGGCTCTCTCACAGATTTTTGATATGCATTTAAGGCAAGAAAAGATGGCTAACTCTTTAAACAGTAGATAAACTTTAAGCTGGTTGGAACAACAAGATTAGGCTTCTCCCATTGGGCTCATGGAGTCATACACTTCTATTGTAAACAAGTAGCTACTCAATCATAGAAACCAAGGCATATAATGTCTCAATGCTCAAAACATTTACTAAGAAGAACCTCAACTCAACAAACATACACAGAAAGTCTGAGCACAAAGTGAATTCAGAGTGATTGCATGTTTAGTGAACTGTAAAACAAGATGAATAAGAAACCAAACCACATATACTCTGAGCATTTGAAACACAAGATGAATCTTGGGAAGAAAAAGTACTGTTTCTATTACTGTCAAAGTCTTTTTACATAAGCCAACATGAAAACTCTGTTTTTTCTCATAAATCTCCAACCTGTTTTACATCAGAGTTTTTCCTATATATAGGAAACAAAACTAAACTACCTTGAGTCTCCTCCTCTAGCATGAGGGGAGCTCGAAAATCTATCATTAATTACCTTATCTATATTTAAACTAACTTATTAAATACAAAGGTATTGTGCTTTAAATACATAGAGTCCTATTCCTATTGAAACTCTAATTCTATCTCCTCGTGTGCATGATTCCTTCTTGAGCTTTGACACCCGTACCATTTCTGTAGTGGCCAAAATACATTGGAGAGACATTCACTGAACGAGCTGCCTTGGATTCTAACTATGCAAATGACTCATTATTTGATGAAGATGTGTGCCCTATTTTCACGATCCCTGCTTTCCTTAATCTGCTCGAATATATAATAGCATGTTTGAAATCTTTAATAACCCAAGGTATGTACCGCTGCTATGTTTCTGATGTGCTATAGGCGGGATTGATGGACAGGTGTCTCTCTTTAAAATTCCCGCTCATAATATCAAATAGCTGCTCTGCGTTTAAAATCATCACCTACAGCAGTTTCGTAGCACGCTACGAAACTGCTGTGTAAATTAAAAAAACATAGTCTTCCACTTTCTGAAAATTCTAAACTGTACTTGAAACATTTGGCAGAGGCACACTTCAACAGGAAGCTGATTACAAGTTTGATTATCTTGTTCGATAGCTTTCTCATGTTCAGTTTGTGGCTTATCCTCTATAGCCAAGACTCTACTCTGTTTGTATACCTTATCTTCAATTTCATTGCCTAAAAAAAAGGAGCAGGCATACATTCGCCAAAGAATAACCATTTTAACTTTGCAACATTCCAAAAACCTCACACACACATTCCAAAGTCCAGTCACAACTTTCTCTTCTCAAGTCAATATAGCCGTGACTTCAAAATCATCAAGCTGAAAGAATCTTCGGAGAAGTAAAACAAGGGCAGCAGCCATTTAAATCAAACACCAGATACTGTAGTTCAGAGAATATGCTTCACCAACAAAATCTCCTTTTACGAAATTGAAGTTCCTTCATTTTTTCCATGGATTCAATAAGCTCTTCCTGTTTAGCAAGTGCTTCCTTCAATGCATTCTTTGTTGCTTCCAGCTCAGTTTCTAAAGCATGAATCCGGCTTGTAACAACATTCAATAATTCCTCCTTTTCTTCTGGCATTTGAGGAGGCTTTGCACTAACCTCATTGACCTTATCTTCCAACTCCTGAAGACGCTTTAGAACAGATGGAAGAACATCTTTAGCAGAGAACTCACATGTAGTAGGATGCTGAGATTCCTCCTTAGGCTCAGTCTCATAATTATATGCTATGGTCTTGGACTTCAGCTCTACATTCATATTTCCACTTGACACTTTCTTTTTGATGCCATCTGTAGCAAAATTGAATACAGCAAGTATGCTCATAATGAAGGCCATAAAAAATGCCGTAATCTGCACAACGATCCCCTGGGGTGTTTTAAGATCATCTACGGGTAGGAAGACATCTTTCGATACCGGCAAATTTTCTCCATAACACTTTCGTTTCCAACTAATATCCATAGCCTTGTCAACCATAGGAACAGATTCATACTCCGAAAATCCATCAGAGGAATTTGCTTGCCAAGCAACCTTGCCTTCCTCATGAACAGGAGTTAACCGAGAAAGTCCAGGGCCCCTGTGTACTTTAGGAGAGACATCATCATCTACATCTGACCTCGACTCTGCAGTAGATGTATCACCACCCTTTGCCTTCGTATAATGTGGTTTACCATGCGAAATTGTCTTCCCATCAACAGTTACGGGATATTCTTTTGGGGCAGATTGCAATAGCTGTAGCTTCTTTTTGCCTTTTCTCTTAGGGTCGGTTTAATTTAATTTCCACCGTTTTGCCATCAAGGACGTGCTTGTCATCTATAACCTTATCCACGACAGATGTGGCAGCATAAGTCACAAACCCAAATCCCTGAGGCTGGCCCGAGAGACGGTCTCTCATGATAACGGAGTCGGTTAATTCCTCCTACTTTTGCCAAGTGCAGCTGCTCCACGCGAATGATAAATCATCATTTTCATAATGTCAAACACTGGAAATAACATTTGAACGGGCCATGAATTAAGCATCTTGTTTATAATATTCATATCAGTGTCGGCAAAAACACTAATGTGATAATGAGAAGTGTCCTTTAATATTGCCACAATGGCATTAAGTCACATTGATTCTGCATCATTTAGTGAAAGCGGTCGCTATCCCTAGCCTTTGCAACACTTAGCTCGTTACCATCCTGTTCAATAGCTTTCACTGTTGCTTCTTCCTGGGATTCTTCAAAAGAAGCTTTTCTAGTTGTTCTGCACATGCCACATGTAGAAACATGCTCTGGATTATCATAGGTGCAACTTAGACAACACCGAATCTTGGTATTTCCATCTGATCGGTCTGCTTTAGGTATGTCTCTGGTTTCTGGAGCAGTTTCAAAACAGAGTCCTTTGCCATCTCCAAGCTAGTTAGACAAACCACTCTGCCAGGTAAAGATCCTATTGCAGATGTACCATATCCTCGAAAAAGACCAGGAATTCCATCATTCCTCAATATATTTCTGAAAACAAGAAGACCATTTGTTTGAGCAAACCCAGCTCCAGAAACCTGAATTCTTGTCTTTACAACAGCTATAGGATGCAGCAAGGCGGACTGAACAGAAAAAAGAATTGCTCCAATAACATGAAATCTTGTCTTGTCTAACCACATCAAGTGGCACAAAGTAAACACCAGAAATAAGAGATGAAACCATCCCCGCAGCAGCATTCGCTATTGTTGTACGTGTTGCTTCTGACAAGTCAAAGCTCTTTGTAGGCAACTTTGAGACATAGTGGCATTGAAATGTTGGACCAATAAAATTATGTATTATTGAGGTATCTTGCATCTTGCAAAGAGGGTAAGGCAGATGTGAAAAGGATTTATGTTGTTGGTTGGAAAGCACTTCAGACCACTGTAGTATAAAATGATAGCAGAATTTATATAGATCCAAAAATGCATCCGCTGTTATAGGCTCCAAGAAAATAGGACATTGATTTCCACCCATAGAAAACCTGAGATGCAAAACCATGGCTTTATTATTTATACCAACGAGCAGGAGTATTGAAGACCGGAAACGGTGATAGACACCAGGTATTTAAACTGTGGCGAAAGCCTTCACGTTTCGTTTCTATAGCCAACGATAATGAGCTTGAATAACATCAACAACTGAAGAAATTAGTGATAAGCCTTGGGTTTGAGCCAATCCCTCCTCTAATGTGGCATGACCAATGTTACGCACTTCATTAGTAACATGGATCCGCTCATCATTCCTAAAATCCAACGAGGATTCATTAGAAAATTTTATTTGCCCATCTTGATCCTCTGGAGACTCAGAATCGTCAACATGAACCATAGAAACTGGTATATTAGCCTCACTGCTTAATTCCTTCCATGGTGTTTCGTAGCGCAGCCAGTGCAAAATATGAATTATGCGCTACGAAATCACTTGAACATTTTGCGCTACGAAACTGCTAAGAGGGTTCATGTGCTTATTTGCAGACATTTAGCATCGAAATTTTGTCAGTGATAACACCATCAAAGGCTTCCAGCGTCGTGGGAGACTGGCTCAAAGTCGGAGACCCGATCGCTTTCCAACAAGCAACAGACATGATGCAAGTTGACGCGCCTTCATCAATAACTGTACGATGAATCGTTTTCGAATTGACGATGACTTGAATGAGGAAGGCGATCTGATGAGATAGCCTTGGGACATGGCTCTCGAGATCAAAGGTGATCAAATCCGAATCGGCCGGGTTGATGCCACCGATGGCCGATAGTAGGGACTTCCTCTGAGGGGGGCAGCTCTGGAGAACTTCTAAATCGAACATAGCCGACGGAGCCCGAGCTAAGTCCTGAACTATGCTATAGTGCTGGGCAGCACGAGCATTTGGATTGTAAGATGATCTCCGGAGTACTCCTTTGGGAGGGGGTCAGATGGGCGTCTTAGTGCTAGGTCTCTCGATGTGGAGTGGATCAGAACTGGATGGCGGAGCGCTTGAGGGAACCTCAGGCTCCTTCCCAGCGGATAACAAATATTCCTTTGTTCGAGTTGTTACATGAACGGGAATGGTTCCAGCCATGAACACTTGGGAACCAAAGGGAGAAGAAGACGAGGAGGGATCGACCACCATTTGAGTTTGTTGCGAGGGGAAAGGCTCTTTTAGAACCGCAGGAATCCCAGGAGCACCTTTCAATAAACGGCTAACTTAGGACCGCCTTGGGCAGTCTTTGGTGTAGTGATCCGCATCATAGATAAGACAAGGATACTTCGGTTTACGTTTAGCTCCTTCCTCGGGTGGAGGTTTGGAGGAGTCCTGTTTGGGTTGCTCAGATTTATTCTTCGCTTTCCCCTTTTTCTTTCCTTTCGAGGCCTTGTCCGCCGTGGTGGACTGGACGGCGTTGACCTTGAAAGTACTTCCAGAATTAGATCAACCCTGAGAAGTGTTGTCGTTTGAAGCATTCGATTTTTGCTTCCCAGGGTTCGAGGATGATTTCTTCGACGATGGATTTACAGAGGCAATAACACCATCAACAGATGGCTTTGGCGAAGCTTTGGATGTACCGTGTCTCGAGGCATCAAGAAAATACTCATATAAAGTACTTGACTGAGAATAAACTAAGTCGAGGTACTGAGCACGCGCGATAGCTTGCTCTTCAGTTACACAAGCTCCCATGGCAATGTCTCGTGCAATTTTAGGGACAAAGGAGGTCGTGAACCAATCGGTTAGGAGTTGATCAGGAATCCAGAACTTGATCAACCGACGACGCCGTCTCCATTCATGTATATGATCGGAGATGTGCGTGGCTGTGTCCTGTTTGAGAGACGTAAGGAGATGCGTTCCTGTCTCATACCGAATGGGTAACTGAAAATGAGTTAGGAATGCCATTGCCAATGAATTGAAATCTTGAAATGACGCATGAGTCAACTCAATGTACCACTTAGCAGCCGAGCCGGTGAGAGTTCTTTGGAATAGGCGGAGCCGGATTGAATCGTCAAGCCATGAATTTGATGAACACCAAAGGTGATAAGTCATCACATGGGCTTGAGGATCCTCTCCATCTTTGCCGTCAAATTTGGGACAATTTCCGGGTATCTTGGTTGGAACCGGCGGCTAGTATGGATTATGCAAGATAGGATCATTAGTCAATTTAGATACATCTGGCAGTTCCAATGTTGCTAAGAATGGTAGCTGAGCATTGAAGGACATCTGCGGCTGTGGATACGAGGTAGGGCCAGAGTTCCAACCAGTTGCTGGTTGCACCCATTGATTTTGTCCGGACGGACCAGGCCCAAAGGACCCTGTCCGTAGGGACTCTGTCCATAGGGGTTATATCCATAACTAGACAGTTGACCCTGGATCTGCCCCCCAGTGCCCCATTGATTACCAAATTGACTTGCAGGAGAAACATACTATTGCTGATAATTTTGATAAGGAGCGACCTGCATCTGTTGATAATTTTGATACAGGGAAAACTGAGCTTTCCCCCGGGGTTGCTAGTATCCATACGGTTGTTGGGCTCCATACTGAGCCTGGGTACCAGGCTATGCTTGGTAAGAAGGTTGGGATTGAAACCCACCTTGCATCTGGAGACCAGTTTGAGTCTGGGGATGAAAATCGGGTTGAGCTTGAGAAGCCACGACCATCTGCATGCCTGGTTGAGCAAGCCCAGAAAGATGTCCTTGAGAAGATTGAGTTTGGGCCACCTGGCCGAAAGGTTGCCCTGGTTGAGTTTGGGATGGACCTACTTGCCCAGAAGGTTGAGCTTGCTGGGTGTTAGGTTGTCCTTGTACAACCGAGGGTTGTCCTTGCGGACCAGACGGCTGAGCGGACTAAATGGTTGGTTGACCTTGGGGTTGACCAACCTGTCCAGATGGCTGACTCGGCTGAGCAGTGGGTTGGCCTTGCTGCGTGTAAGGCTGACCACCCTGCCCAGAAGGGTACCCTTGCTGGATTCGAGGTTGTCCTTGTTGCACATAAGGTTGTCCTGGATTCCCGTAGGGTTGACCGGAAGGGTATCCCTGCTGGACTCCAGGTTGTCCTTGTTGAGCATAAGGTTGTCCCGGGTTTCCAGAGGGTTGCCCAAGATAGGTGAAAGACGGACCACCATAGGCCGAAGGTTGTCCCCGGGAGGGTTGTCCTTGTGGGCCTCCAGGTTGCCCTGGATAGGTTTGGCCATAATACTGCTGCCCATAATCAGACTACGTGTAGGATGGCTGACCTTGATACGATGGTCCTTGGTATGGCTGTCCTTGATCCGGACGGATTTGGGCACCACCATAACCAGTGGTACCCCAAGCGACATTCAACAGGACTGAAACCTCAACGACGGGCTCAGCTGGCAAGGAAGTATACAAATAATGACCTATAGGGTCATAGTAAGGGCCTTGCGCGCCCCGATTCTGGACAGCATGCAAATATTGAGAGTATGCCTCCCCTATTGGAATGACACCAGAAGAAGGTGGGGCACTAACTACAGGAGGAAAAAATCTGGGTGTATGTGTTGATTGGCCACTATGTATTGGACTGCGGGACGGATCAACAACAGTAGTTACGATCGAATACATCGTAACGACACTAGCAATCGGAGTCGAAGATGCGACACAAACGGTCGGATTGGTCAGAATTGACGTGACAACGGTATTGTGAACTTGTGAAACAAAAGATCCCGTAGTGGGAATGATGTTATGATCCCACATGGTACCTGAAGAGGAGTTCCTATAGCCCATGGCATCCCTCAAAGCCCTATAGTGTAAGGGTACTCTAACACCGAGAGGGGTGACAGTGAAGGGCGTAGATATGATCGGGGATGTGGCCGGGATAGGAGTCTCGATACTTGACAAAACAGGTGCCTCACTCGCTACAGGAGATGTGTCCTCCATATCAGGGGAAGCCATCGGAACTGAAACACCAGTAGGAGTAGAGGGAAAATCCTCTTCATAAGGTTCCCAACAGGGTTCCAAAATAGATCGTGAAGATCATCTTCTGGGGCATGAGAGTTCAATGGTTGGACACTTGGAATAACAGGAAAAGTGTCACCACAAACCGGTGTCTCAGGAGCGGCAGAAGAAGGAGACCCTTGGTCACTAGGGATGGGAGACGGGATCGATGGATCCACCAGGATGATCAAATTCAAAAAATCCTAGACAAGCTAACGAGAAAAGACCCTACTCAAAACTAACGCAAACAAGATCTAACAGGGTAAATGTGAACGCAGCCGAATAAATTTTAAGACATCAGGAAATAACTTGACCTTTTCATCTTTAAAGAGTTGAGAAAAGACAAAAAGATGACTCTAGTCGCCTTCGAATATTTAGTGAGCCCGAAGTGACAAATGCTCAAGTGAGCCTTTTCTTTTAGGGAGTCCGAAAAGGATCAAAAAGTGACTACTCTAGAGAACTAGGCAAGGGGTTTAC
>APFE031615671.1:0-16112 GCA_000404065.3 Pinus taeda
GAACTTTTCTCTGCATGAAAGTGCGTGAACTTTTCTCTGTGTTAAAGGAACTTTTCTCTGCATGAAAGGAACTTTTCTCTACATGAAAGTGCGTGAACTTTTCTCTTCATGAAAGGAACGTTTTCTGCATGAAAGTGCGTGAACTTTTCTCTGCGTGAAAGTCCGTGAACCCTGCACTATAATTTAGCATGTGAAATGAGTGGGTTGCCATCAAGTACAACATATGTATCATAATGCCAACACACTATTTATGCTAGATAACCCTTCCTACTTTGTTGTTTTTTTGTTTATGTTGTTTTGGGGGGTTTTGGTCTTTTAATTCCTAATGATTTATAATGTGGTTATCAAAAACTTAAATCTAACTTTTGTAAAGACTGATCAAAATCTAAAAATGAAAACAGATCTTAAGAAATACTTGGAAGCAGAGCTTAAGCAAGAAATGAAAACAAAGTTTCTATTCTTGTTTCACTATTATTTCCAAATCATGAATTAAAAATGAAAGTGAAATTTGAAATTGATGTCCAACTAATTACATAAATAAAACTAAATGAAATACTTAGTTACTCTGCCTCTCAATTTTGGGAGAAAGTCTCCTTGGGATGACATTTGAGGAATTTTGTACTTCGTTATTTTAAGATAAAACAAATATAGAGATGCAACAAAGACTCATTGCATAAATGAAATGTTCAACCACTTAGTTTAGGTTGAATTATCAACTTGAAGGGTTTTTCAGAAACATTCATTAACACCATGAGTTAGTCAACTAAAAATAAAATGCCAAAGATAGTAAATGGCACTAATCAATATAATTGAGAATTTAAAGACTAGCAAAACAGTGAATGAAGTAAACTAGATTACATCACTGAGTTTCATCTTCCAACTACTGATGAAAACTAGAAAGAGATCAAGCAAATAGAAGCTACTCTAAATTATGAAGATTATTTATAGGAAAATGATTATAAACAATGTGAAAGAAAATGATGAATTTATAGTTAACAACAATAAGAAAAATAAAATGAAATGAAACCTTCTTTAGTGTAGGGGCCCTCTGCAATTGAGTAGGCTACGCATGCTCAATCAAATCCAAGAAAAATCCTTCATATTTTCATAAAACATGCGGTCTTCATATTAAAAACAGGAACACAAAATGCCCAGAAATTATAGAGTTTAGAACATCGATTCCACAATAAAACTATCACTATTACCACTTACTTCTTCGGTCCTTTAAACAAGTATTTATAAGAAAAACCATACAACTGTTTATGGAGAAAAACATGCTACAATCAAACATGTAGAAGACAGATATGCAGAATTTATTCCTCGGCTGCTGGAGACATAAATCCAAGACATGGTGGTCATTGGATTTAGTTGTACAGGTGGTTGTTGGAGTCCGTAGGTACAGGTAGTTGTTCCAGATAATGCTTCCCATCACTGTGAAACATGTTAATTAACCATGAAACAGAATCATGTTACCTTCAGTATCTTTGCGTTTGACTTGTCCATTGATCGTAGTCTTATGCCATCTTCTTTGTCAGCCTGGGCTAAATGAAAAGGACAAGGTCCATGTCACGAAGATTTCCAAGATACCCATGTAGCTAGTTTCTCCTTCTGACACTTGGAACCTGTTAGAGTATGAAGGTAGTTGTGGAACAACCAATTAGCTGCAGAATAGACTGTGTTTCACATCTAATATACAAAAGTTTATTCAAATAGAAAAACATAAAAGCATAACATGTAAATCACTAAATGTCCTCCTCAAGATAGTATATACCAGTCATTGGTGATGAGAATGCATCTTTCTCATGGGAAAACAAATAAAATGAATGAGAAGAGTTGCTAGGGAAAGAGTAATTTTGAGGCTCAATAGTTATATGCCTAATTTTATCAGGTGCTCTAGTTATGGATATCTCATGATTTGATAAGTTAAGGATTGGTTGATGAATGCATAGGATAGAAAGTGTTATTGCAACTAGATTAAGTGGGAACTGAGCCTTCTTGGTTATTTTCAGATGAATTTTACAAGTCCTCCATGTTCTGGTAGGGATTTTGAATGGTTAGCCTTGTTATAATGTTATTTATGTTTCTAAAAACTTACAAGCAGTTTTGGGAAATGGTCTAAAGGCTTTCCTATAAAAGTGGCATAGATCTCATGCCCACGTCCTATGAATTAAGGAATTTGGGTCATAACCCCATGCAGGTAGGCCTATGGGTGTGGTGATAGCCTCTCAACCACATGCACAGTGTTTCAAGAGTGTAGTTGGGGAGTTTCTCTTGTGAAAAAGAGTTCCAAATCAAGGATTTATCACTTGG
This sequence comes from Pinus taeda, assembly GCA_000404065.3. Classification (NCBI taxonomy): domain Eukaryota; kingdom Viridiplantae; phylum Streptophyta; class Pinopsida; order Pinales; family Pinaceae; genus Pinus; species Pinus taeda. Next base: position 2,311 of record APFE031615671.1, read on the forward strand.
GTGGTTTGGAGGTTCCTGAGTGGTATGTATCCCCTGAGGGATGGCTGTAAATTGTTGGTTAGTCGGCCCCACTTCCATAACAAGAACTTGGACGTCTATTCATATCATAGTGACACTCAACTCACGTTTACACTAGAGAGTTTGTCAAAGTGGGTAAATGTGGGAGGAGATGGTTACAGGGTGGTATCAAAGAAAGGTTGCATCTTTGGACCTTGGGGTAGATGTGATTGTTACTCATGCATGTCATTTATTTATGATTTTACCATGTATGCATGTTAGCTAATTACTGTTATGGATATCATGACCTTATTTATGCATGATGTTGATATGTTGTTGTCATTATGTATCTATATCATGCTAATATCTATTGACTATGCAGAAGAGATTGCCTCCCCTGAAATACACTGAGGTATGCTTTGATTATGTCTATATTTGATTTATCTAACATGACATGTTTGCAAGAAATAAAAGACAAAATATGAATAGAAGAATGGTGGAATACATTTCACATGACTCCCCTTATATGCCTGATGTGAATTTAATGGAATGGGATAGGTCGCAATAAGGAGAAGAGTACTCTCCTCACATAGAAGATACACTGATAAGTTTAAAAGAAAAAATTAGAAGTTGTAAGGTAGATAATAGTAGGTTGACTAAGGAATAGGAAATGATTTCTAGAGCTCATCAAAAGAAAGAAGAGTTTAATGTAGTAATATTTCAGAGTCTTTCATATTTGTAGAAGCAGGGATAATTGAGGACGAGTCATGGACAAGAGGAAAAGACTAATGGGGCATATGGAAACAAGTCTAGATTAGGATACAGATTAGAAAGGGATGACACAGTTAGAGGTGAAGTTTTTTTGGATACACTTGACAGGAGGGCTAGCACTCATGGATTTTATTCTAGTTCCCATTCCAAGGGATATCATCATCATTACAACCAACATCCTTAGAGGAGAAATGAGAAGCAGCACTTTCCAAAGGATTTCAATAAAGCCAATCCTCCTACTTTTGATGGGGTTTTAAAGAAACCAAAGGATGCAAAAGCATGCATTCTTGGGATGAATAAGTTCTTTAGATTGCATGATTATTTAAATAATTTGAAAGCCATGATAATGATCTTCAGTCTCAAGGAAAAGGTAGATATCTGGTGGGAAGATGTGAAACATGCCAGAGGCATTAGGGTAGAAGAATTGAGTTGGCATGAGTTTGAAAGATTCTTAAGGAAAAATTACTTGTCAGAGAGATATTATGATAGAAAATCTAAGGATTTCTATGAGTTGAAGATGAGTTCCATGAAATATGAAGAGTACATGACCAAGCTTCTTGAGTTGTTGAGGTATGTGCCCTAACTCAAGGATGAGAAGAAAAAGGTCCAAAGTTTCATCAGTGAGCTTCCTTTAGCATTTAAAGATTGGATTGAGTATGATGAGCCTTGGTCATTGGAGGAAGTCATCGGGAAGTTGCAACATTTTTATGAGTAGTCTAAGTGCAAGTTTGAGCCTAAGCGAGGTTGGAAAAGTAATGAAAAAACTAAAGGAAAGTTAGCTAAGAAGCGAGGAAGACCTTAGGATGTAGGTGACAAGGAGAATGTAGTTCCTTATTAAAATCTCAATGCAATTGAGAGAGGACATGGGTATGATTATAAGGAGATAAATAAGGGTGGTGGAAAAAAGCCTTTAAGGTGTTGGAATTGTGGCAGAGAGCATCACAGAAATGAGTGCCCATTGCACTCGGGTGGTAGGCATCATATTTACATGCTCAGGAGGCACAAACAATTGGCCATGTTGGGTAGGGTATTACTCATATTTGTGCAGTAGTGGATAGCACGCATGTAGACCATCAGGCGTCCATTATTGAGATGGAAGGTAAGCTTTGTGATCAAGTTGTTTCTATTTTGATTGATCCTAGATCTAATTATAGTTATATCATTCCTAACTTGGTGGGTAAGTGTTTCTTGAATAAATAAGTGTATGAAGAATCTTGGTTGGTGTAGTTGGTTTTAGGGACCAATAGAAGTGTTCATCATTGGGTGAGATCTTGTGCATTTGAGTTGAATGGTATGCCTACATCAACACATCTAAATGTTCTTCCTTTGAGATCATATAGTACGATTTTGGGCATGTATTGGTTGTTCATTCATAAGTATACAATGGGCTCCTATAATAAGGCTATTGAGTGCCTAGATAATGATGGAGAAAAGACATTCTTGTAGGAAAAAAAAAGCCTATATTAGTGAGAACAATTACAAGTATGCAGGCAAAGCGCAGTTGTAGGAAGGGATGTGCATTATTTGCAATTCATATTTCTAGTGATAAAGGGAAGGATGTTGAGAATGATGAAGCCCTTAAGAGGTATCCTATTTTTGCATCAGTTTCATTATGTGTTTCCTGCAAAGATTCCATAGTTTCCTCCTCATAGAGAGGTGGACTTTTCTATTTAGTTGATGCCAGGAGCAGCGTTAGCATTTAAGGCACCGTAAAAGATGAGTACTTCAGAGTTGGTGGAATTGAAGTTGTAGCTTAAGGAAATGCTTGATAAAGGATACATAAGGCCAAATGTATTTCCATGGGGTGCGCCAAACTTTTTGTAAAGAAGAAGGATGGTATGCTCAGATTGTTCATTGATTACAAATAGTTGAATAAGGTGACTATCAAGAACAGGTATCCATTGTCACAAATTGATGACTTGTTTGGTTAGCTGAAGGAGGCAATAGTGTTCTGAAATATTGATTTGAGATCAGGATATCATCAAGTGCGCATCAAAGAATAAGACATCTACAAGGCTGCATTCCATATGAGGTATGAAAATTATGAGTTTGTGGTGGTTCTTTTGGGTCTTACTAATTCTCCAGCCACTTTCATGTGCTTGATGAACAATGTGTTACATCCTTACCTGGACAAGTTTGTGATGGTGTTTATTGATGATATATTGAAATATTTCAAGAATGAAGAAGAGCATGTAAAACACATGGCAACAATTTTGAGATTGTAAAGAGAGAATCGGTTGTGTGCCAAGCTTAGAAAGTCTAGATTCTTTCAACCTCTAATGCATTACTTGGGACATGTTTATTCTAAGGAGGGGATATCAGTGGACCCATAAAATATTAAAGCTATCATGGAGTGGCCAAATCCTAGGAACGTGGATGAGGTCAGATCATTCATGGGGCTAACAGATTATTATAGGTGTTTCATCAGGAAATTCTCATGGGTTGTCTATCTTATTACATCTTTATAGAGGGAAGGAAAGAAGTTTGAAGGGACGAAAGAGTGTGCAACTAGTTTTGAGCAGTTGAAGCATTTTCTTACAAATGCTCAAGTTTTGAAGATTTTAGATCATGATAAGGAGTTTGTGGTTTGTATAGATGCTTGCAAGGAGGGACTTAGTGGATTACTGATGAAGGAAGGGCATGTTGTTTGATAAGAGTCAAGGAAGATGAATGATCATGAGTGGAACTATGTGACTCATGATCTTGGGTTGGCACTTATCATTCATGCATTGAATATGGAGACATTATCTCCTTGGTGGGAGGTTTGATGTGATGAGAAATCATAGTGGATTGAGGTATTTGTTTGACCAACCAAATATGAATTCCAAAAAAGCTATATGGTTGTATACCCTCAGTGAGTTCGACTTTGAGATCATGTACATTAAGGGCGAGGAGAACAAGGTTAAAGATGCTCTCAGTAGGAGAGTGCAAGTGAATCATATTTCAGTTGTGAGCTCTTATGGGACATCTTTACAAGAGTTGGTCTTGGATGCAGGGAAACATGACGAGAAGTAATAGCAACTGAGGAAGATATTTCAACAGGGTTAAGGTGATAGGGATGAGGAGTATCACATCACAACATATGGCTTGGTCAAATTCAGGAACAAGATTTATGTTCCAAATAGCAGTGAGTTGAAGAAGCTTATCCCAAGGGAGTTTCATGTCAAGATATATTTAGGCCACCTAAGATATCAGAATACTTTGACAATAGTCAAGAAGTTGTATTATTGGCTGAAATTGAAGAAAGAGGTGACTAATTTTGTTGTGATATGTTTCGATAGTCAGTAGGTGAAAGTAGAATGTAAGAATCCAACTAGTTTATTCTAACCTATTCTGATTCCAGAATTGAAATGGGAGGTCATTTCCATGGAATTCATTACAGGTTTTCCGAGGACATTTGTAGATCTATAAAAAGGGTCTCTTTCACCTCTAGTTACCTCACATTAATATGTCAATCCGGGAACGTCTAGTTATTTCAAAGAGTGTATCAGTCTGAGGCTTAGCACTTGTCAGAGTAATGCTCGTAGTACAGCTAATTAAAACTACAAAAGCAAATTGATGTGAGTCTACAACCTAACTACTTCAAAAGGCTAAATCACACAGAGCAATGCATAAGTCAAAGGTTCAGTAGCAATAACCCATATTTTTCATAACTGATGAGAACAGGTCCGAGGTCTAGGAGCCAGGTAGCAGATGTTGGTGCTCGCTACAGCCTGAGATCGTCCTTAATAAATAGAAATGAAACGGCAAGTAAAGAGAATAGCAATGAAATAAAACAACACATTAGTCAAGGGTCTAGTAGCAATAACCCATCCCTTTCATAACTGATGGGAGCAAATCAGAGGTCTAGGAGCCAAGTAGCAGACGTTGATGCTCACTACAGCCTAAGACCGTCCTTAAATAAGAAATGGAAAGTAATTAAAACAACAAATCAGCAATCTTGAAATGGAACAACAATCGAAATGGAACAACAACTGAAATGGAACAACAATTCAGAAATGGAACAACAACTAAAATGGAACAGCAACTCAAATGGAACAACAATTCAGAAATGGAACAGCAACTGAAATAGAATAGCAATTCAGAAATGGAACAACAATTGAAATGGAACAACAAGTTAGAAATAAGTAGTAACCAAGTTCATTAAGATGTAACTCTATTTAATCACACCAATCCAAACATCAATCCTTCACTCTTAAAAGATGTACACATACTATGGAACAACACTACCTATGGATCCAAGATGAAATAATATTACAACCTTATAAACATAATGTGTTTAATCTGACTCTGTTATCGCTCTAAATAGAAGCATACGAATGCATCCCAAGACGAAAACAGTACCATCCAAGGATTCAATAACTATGTGAAATCAAACTCTTCAAGCTAAATGCTGTAATGCTATAGCACAATCGCATAAAACTCTATAATGGAATGACAATATCCTGTAGAGATTAATCAGCACTTAAAGAATTGGTAACATGATGCAGCGTTAATACAAGACTTTTGTTTGCAGGAACGTTAAATGAGTTAAACATAACAGAGCATGTAATATAAACGTTCTTAAAACACAACGGATTACCAGATCACGTCAATAAACAAACCACACAAAAACCACGCGTAATGGTACAAGAGAAAGTGTCCTCCAGGGCCGAGCCCTTAGCCTCCAGGGGTATACCGCTTAAGACTGATCTAGGCTCAAAGATAGAAGAGTAACCAAGTCCGTATTAATGCATGAAGTAGGATTACAGTAACTCAAGTCTTTAATAGAACATAAAGATCATAGTCTTGATCTTTCTTAAAAGAAATTACATAAAAAGTCTTCCCTCTAGCTAAAAACACTATCCCTTATATAAGGATGATGACGGAGATATCTAGATGCAGAAATAGATAAAATAGCGATCCCTCAGGATCTAAGATCCTAAGGGATTCACATAATCATTAATCCTGAGTCACTTCTTTCCTTTTCTGCTCCGAGCTGGTATCTCCGCTTCCCTTCCTGGGTTGGTCCATTTTGATTTGGTTTGCACGTGGTCTCCCATCAAAGGGACAACAGTTAGTTCATCTTTGTCTTTTCCTTTGGGATGGCCACTTTCCGTTTTTTCTCCCTCCTACACATAGGAATGACAATTATCAGCATTTTCTATTAATCTCACGTGTTTCGTTATAAATCCTTATTATTGTCTAAGTTTCTAATGCAAAAGGCTTATAAGTTCTAATGAAAAGATACTAAAATAACTATCGAAACATACCTTCTTTGATACTCCACCCACCCCCCAGCTTACCCTTTTTCATGGCCTCATGAAAACATTGTAGTTGACATGCAAAGCAGTGAGTGAGTAGGCTGGAGATGGAATCTCGTGTGAGGGCCTATAGCCGCGATGCGAAATTAAATGATCAAAGAAATGGCCTCTCTGGCCCTCAGGCATCTCATACAGGGCTTGGTATTCGGGTGCAGGATGCCAAATGATTGGACTTCGGAACCTATATCCTAACCAGGATGGCCCTGCCCTCAAAACAATTTCGCCATAGAGGGGGAATCGGTTAGCAACAAGTTTAAAATTCTCATACTTAAATGGTTCTCTGATCTGGATGTTTGGATTAGATATTCGATATCGAAATTTAGCTGCTTCAATGGCAAGGTCTTTAATAGAGGAAAAGTATTCAAGTCCCTGTCAAATGATTGCTTCATGCATGGGTCCTAATACTTCAATCGCTCTTGTAGCCTTCATGAGATTTCTATGTCTCCTCCATAACTGTTCTGGGTTCCTAGGCTCAGCTCTTACCCATAGATCTAATCTGTTTTCTTGTCTTTGAAAAGCGTTGTAGGCTTTAAGCCATTTAATTTGATTGACTGCAAATGAGATAAATGCTTGCAATTGAATGTCCCCAACAAAAGGGCTAGGGTTTAGTTCGGTCTCTTGCTCTAGTACAAGGTTATGCAAGTAAAATTCACACAATAACCTTTGCACTTTTACCCCATAATGTTTACAGCAATTTATAAAATCATCTATAGTGTTAATTTGTATGGGAGCACCTGCTTTAACAGCCTTTATTTTCAATTGTAAATACCTTTCCATTAGGAAATAGGGCATAGTTCTTGGCAGGGGCTCTACATGCTAGGACGTCATTGTATAGGGAACACAAGGTATCCATCTGTTTGATAACTACATCTAATCTACGAGTTACCTTTGCAACTTTCTCTTGTTCCCTTCGCCATCCTTCGAAAGCTTGGCTTTCAGATAAGTTGACGTTCCTTAGCTACTGCTGTAGTTCTTCATATGTTTCCTGGGGGATTGTTTGTGCCCTAAGCTTTTCTGCTTCTTGCTGGGCCTGTTTCAAATTTTTGTGAAAGGTTCTTGTTTTCAGATCCTTCTTCCATGCAGTCGTGGAGGCCGAGAGCTTTATTTGAACTTTCTTATTGCGTTGCTTCGAGTTTAGAACCCTTATTACTCCCAAAGGTGGTGCCTCCGTCTGAACCATCTTATCATCCTTTTCAATTTTAACAAGAATTCTAGCTCACTGCTATTCCTTTTCAATTGGAACAACAGTCTACCTTTCAGCTTCATTTGGAACAACAGTTTGGCTTTTGTCAAGGTTTTGAGTAGTGGGATGGACTTTGGTCCTTCGCCTCTTGCCCTTAAGGGATCTTACTGGTGTGGTCAGACCTTTTCTTCCTGAAGTCCCTTTTACCCTTTGCCTCGCTTTTAGAACCCTAATCTGATGATGAAGCTGGACTATTATGTTCAACAATCTCTACTGTTCCTTTCGTAATTCCCTTATTTCCATCATCTCTTCAGAAGGAACAGCAGGTTGTTCGCTGCGGTTTGGACTGTGGCTAGCTTCCCGATTTTCTCCTTGGGGTGGCTGTTCCAGGGTAAGAACCTTACTTGGCTCTGTTATTTCTTGGGCTAATTCTTCTTCTGCCCTTATTTCCTCCAGATTTTCTTCTAGTGCCTTCTGATTAGGAACGGGTTGTTCTCGCTCAGCGTTTTCTGATATCTCCTTATTATGAACAGACAAATTTTCTACTTCAGCCTCTTCTGCATGTGATTCCTCGGGTGCATCTTTCTCCTGGGGTTTCTCTACGGCATGGAGGTTTGATGGACTTAGGGGTTGGCCATATTTGCACATATTGGCCAAAATGTTGGCCAATTCATCTTCCCCCAATGAGTCTTGTAATGGGCTACCTTCCTGCTGCTCCGACTGCTCGGCTTCTTTTCTCTCATCTTCTTCCTCTTCAGATTGCTCATCCTTTTCTTCTTCTCTCTCTACAGATTGCTCTGCCTCCTCTTCTTCTTCTTTTGTTTCTGCCTCTGCACACTACTCTTCTTCCTCATCGTCTTCTTCTTCCATTCCTGTCTCTACAGAGTGCTCTGCATCCTCATCGTTTTCTTCTTCTGTTTTTGTCTCTGCAACTTGCTTTGCTTCCTCGTTGTCTTCTTCTTCTGTTTCTACCTCTACAGACTACTCATCTTCGATTTCTATTGCTTGGCTCATGCCCTCCTAGGGCTTCTCCAGCCCCCCTCGTAGCCATGCAAGCCATGCCGATTTTTTGTGTTTTTCTGGTTGTTCGGGTGTGTTGGTGTCATGTTTCCATTTTTTAGATCGTTTTTCAAGTTGCTCCGCTGTGCAAGTGTCCTGCTTTTGTTTTTCTGAATGTTGGGGTGTGCTAGAAACTTGTTTTCATTTTTTCGGGCGTCCAGATGTGGCCGTCCCTCCATTGTTGATGGTAATTAGTTCTTCCCAGCTGCTCTGCTGCTGGGTGAGACTATAATTAACTATCAACCGAATTAATCCATGGTGGCTAACGACTGACTTACGTGTTGTGCTCTTTTCATGCTTCGTGCAACGTCATGAAGTAGTGAATTCAACAATGCAGGTAAATTCACAGAACATTTTTGTTTTAAAATAGCTAGGAGTTTAAGATGTCGTGGTCTTACCACATCTTTTCTGCCTTCACAGGTGATGTAGGTTTGGATGATTTTTGCTAATTCCACCCATGGCTCTCCTAGCGTTGTTGGCAGCACTCCCTTTCCTCGAATTGTCAAACTCTGACCCTCGTCCTGAAAGATTTTTAAAATCTTCTGCCACCTTTCCTTCTTTATCGTCCATACTGGTCCAGTGGCTGGTAGTCCCGAGACTCTTGCTATTATGTCATCAATGACTTCTATTCGCCTTCCTCTTACTGTGGAGTATTCTTCTTGCAAATTTTGTAAAAATTCAATCGCTACTGTTTCATTGGACTCCTTCAGGCAGTTGAGATAGGTCAACCATCTTGCTTTCTTCAGGATTCTTCGGGTTGCAGCCAAAACAGTTAATACTTGTGGTTCTCGATGAACTAACCTTCCTCCCATAGTTTCACTACAAATTCTCAAAGGAACGACAACTATTTGTTGAAACGTAGAGAAGTTGATGGCGTATTACTCGTTCAAATTCTGATGTTATGGCGTATGCAATGGAAATGGCTTCGAATAGCAGCTCATGTAGAAGAAAACAAAAATAGAAAAATATAATATCGTTGAGCTGTGCTGTGTCCGAGTACACAATTTCTCAAATAACGGACTGACACGTGTTCTGGGGAATGATGAGGTTACCTCCCCCCTGCAATGTGATAGGCTGTCCCAGCCGTCAAATAAAGGAACAACGCCTATTCTACCGCAAGGTCTTTATGGAACAGTGTATGGAAATATGCCATGCTTACAAAAACAGCCTATCACTGAAATCGAGATATAAAGTTACATTGCTTTAATACATAAGGGACTACAGTGATTTGATGGAAGTTCGGGGATAAGAGATTTGCCGTAAATAGAGTCTCATGCGGTCACTGTCACTAGTTCTGTAATGATTGGTGATAGTATATAGTCATGCATTATATGGTTGGGTAATATTATATAATTAATTACTACGGCATAAGAAACAAGAGGATGTAATCTTCTTACCTATTGGTGTAAAAATGTGACTTTAATACCATTAACAGTGCTCTGCTGCCAACAGGTGTCCATAACCTTGGTAGAGTTGTTTGTTTCACCCCTGGAACCATAGTCCTTTGTGTATGCCAGGAAGCGTTGTGTAATGTCAAAGTGTAGGCCATTATGCTGGCTTGGTGACCAGTTAGTCACAATGCCATTCACGAGGGAGGAGCGAATAGTGGGCAAGCCAGATTGTGATAAGACCTTCTGTTCCAAGGGTTATTTGTTTGATATACCTTTTGGACCATTTCCCAGGTGTGGTGGCCATGGTGGAAATGCCACTTCACTTCCGCCCTGATGATCATGGTAGGCCAGCTCGTAATGAGACTTCCTATCCTGCAATTGGACAATTTAGCAACCATGTTTTTCTTCCCTCTTTTTTCTTCTTCTTTTTAATAAAGAGTCTTTCCTGTTTATACACAAAGGGTGGTTCAACACTCCTTAAGAGTAGGAATGGTGTAAAAAGTCTTACTATCCCAATAGAAAGGTATATATCCTTTGCTCTTATTGCTGAATGATAATGAGAAAGGGTTAAAAAGGAACCATCATGATACACATAACCAATCAGAACAAAATTAGTAAAATAATGGTAGCAAAAGATGATGAATAAGCATGTCTTTCCATGCATCGTTTCACCAATTTAGGGCGGTCCCTTATAAAAATAGCGATTTATGATTTACTGATTTCTGTATGCTGTGCTTTTGTTTCCATCACATAAGTGCATAGCCGTATTCAAAAAGACTTAAAAGAACATTAGAAATAAGCATCCTTAATTTAGAATAGCAGAAGGAACAAGCTGTTTCACAAGGACAGCAAAATCATATAAGTAGTGTACCTTTCGAGGAAGGGCACAACAACAATTAACAAATGTTGTTCGTTTGGAAAAAGGAACAGTAGAAATCAACAGTGTTGTTCCTTTTGAAAAGGAACAGCAAAATTAAACAAGTGTCGTTCCTTCGAAAAAGGAACGACAAAAATAAAAAGTGATGTTCCTTTTGAAAAAGGAACAGAAAAAACACACAAGTGCTGTTTCTTTTGAAAAAGGGACAACAAAACACACAAGTGTTGTTCCTTTTGAAAAAGGGACAGCAAAACACACAAGTGCTGTTTCTTTTGAAAAAGGAACAACAAAACACACAAGTGTTGTTCCTTTTGAAGGAACAACAAAACACACAAGTGTTGTTCCTTTTAGAAAATGAACAAAAAACACAAAAGGTGTTGTTCCTTTTAGAAAAGGAAAAACAAAAATCAAAAGTGTTGTTCCTTTGGAAAAGGAACAACAAAAATCAAAAGTGTTGTTCCTTTGGAAAAGGAACAACAAAAATCAAAAGTGTTGTTCCTTTTGGAAAAGGAACAACAAAAACACACAAGTGTTTTTCCTTTTGAAAAAGGAACAAAAAAACAAACAAGTGTTGTTCCTTTTGAAAAAGGAACGACAAAACACACAAGTGTTGTTCCTTTTAGAAAAGGAACAACAGAAAGCAAAAGGTGTTGTTCCTTTTAGAAAAGGAACAACAAAAATCAAAAGTATTGTCCCTTTTGGAAAAGGAACATCAAAACACACGTGTTGTTCCTTTTAGAAAAGGAACAGTAGAAAGAAAAAAGTGTTGTCCCTTTTGGAAAAGGAACATCAAAACACAAGTACTGTCCCTTTTAGAAAAGGAACAGCAAAAAACCAAAAGTGTTATTCCATTTGAAAAAAAGGAACAGCAGAAGTAACAAACCCTGTTGCAAAGATATGTATAAAAATAATTCAAGAAGCTATGTACAAATTGTAAGGGAAAGTAAATTTCCTAGTGAGTTATAGGTGATGAAGACTTGTCTTCCTCCCCTAAGATCTCCATATCTGAATCTTGGCGTAGCTGTTGGCAGAAGGACTCCTGAGTAAGTGGTTTGCGATAGAGACGGAGTCGATGGCCATTTTCCTTAAAGGTATATCTAGAACCATCAATAGTAATGAGGGTAATGGTACCATTATCATGTACTTTCTGTATTTCATATGGTCCCAGCCAATGAGTCTGGAGTTTTCTGGGGAAGTCTTGAAACCGGGAGTCACACTAAAAGAGCCCAGTCTCCTTCATGGAAGACTCTATTTTTAATGAGAGCATCATTCCATTTAGTTCTTTGCTGCTGTATCAGAGCAATGTGTTGAAGTGCAGAGAGCCTAATTTCATCCAGCTCATTGATTTTTTGTAGTCGATTCATCTATGCCTCAGTTAAGTCTAAACCAACTTCTTGTGTTGTTCGTAATGTCTGGATTTAAAATTCTATAGGGAAAATAGGTTTTTTTCCGAACATTAGCTGGTAAGGTGAGTGACCAGTGGTGCTTCTCCATGTTGTTCTATAAGCCCACAATGCTTCAGGTAGTCTAGCAGCCCAATCACGTCTATGTGATGCAACTGTTTTTGTTAGAATTGTTTCTATTATCTTATTGCTGCTTTCTACTTGCCCATTTGCCTATGGGTGATATGGGGTGGTAATTTTATGCTGGACATGATAGTTGTTGAGTGTTGTAGCTATTCCATTCCCAGAAAACTGTGGCCCTCCATCTGTAATTATCTCTCTAGGGAGGCCATAGCGTACAAATAGATGGAGCAGGAACTGTATGACAGATTCTTCTATAGCTCTGGGCAAGGCCTCTGCTTCAACCCACTTGGTGACGTATTCTCTTGCCACCAAAATATATGTTTTCTAGTTTGATGGTGGGTTTATTGGTCCCACGAAATCAAGATCCCAACGCTCAAATGGTTCGATGACTAGCTGTGGTTTCAAAGGCATCTCATCCGACTGACTAGGGCGTCCCGCTCCCTGGCAACTGTCACATGCTTGGACAAATTTCTTTGCATCTTTGAAAATTGTGGGCCAATAATACCCTGTGTGTAATACTTTATGTGCAGTCCTGCGATCAACGAAATGTCCACCACATGGTTGGTCATGGCATGCTTTCAATATATAAAAAATTTCGTCCTGTCGAATGCATCTCCTGATTTGCATGTCTGCCCCTGTGTGAAACAGATAGTCCCCAATCCAGGAAAATCTGGTACTTCGCTGAACAATCTGTTTTCGCTCATTAGGGGTTAGATGCTTTGGTAACTTACCTACTGCTAGGTAATTGGCAACATCACCATACCAGGTTGTTTGAACAACAACGGCAAAGAGATGCTCATCTGGAAATTGATCTTCAACTACTATTGCATCAACTGGTTTTGGGATTCTTGAGAGGAAATCAGCTACCAGGTTTTCTTTCCCTGGTCGATCCTTGATTGTAATGTCAAATTCCTACAATAAAATTAGCCATCTAGTTATTCTACCATTTGTGATAGGCTTGTTTGCTAAATATTTTATAGCAGAATGATCTGTGTACAAGATAACATGATATCCAATAATGTAATGTCTGAATTTATTGACAGCATGTATAACAGCTAGAAATTCCTTTTCAGTGACAGTATAATTTAATTCAGCAGGGGATAGATTTTTGCTAATGTAATAAATTGCATATGGTTTTCTATCCTTCTCCTGTCCAAGGACCGCTCCAATGGTTGTGTCTGACGCATTAGATGATATCTGGAATGGAAAATCCCAATTTGGTCACCGAAGGACTGGAGCTGTAGATATGAGCTTCTTCAGATTGTTGAAGGCACGTTCACATTTTTCTGTCCAAAGAAAATCAACGTTACCAGTTAGTACATACAAGGGTGCAACTATACGTGAATAATGTTCTATAAATCTTTTGTAGTAACCAGAGAATCCAAGAAAGCTACGTACTTCTGTTTGAGTAGTAGGAGTAGGAATAAGCAAAAGTATTTGGATTTTGGTTGGGTCTACCTGAATGCCAGCTACTGAAATATAGTGTCCTAAAATAAGTCCTTCCGTCATCATCATATAACATTTTTCATGGCTTAAACAAAGTCTGGTAGCTATGCAACGTTGTAGGACTTTTTCTAGTGTGCCCAATGCTCTATCAAACTCATCTCCGTATGGAGTAAAGTCGTCCATATATACTTCCAGTCCTTCATTTATTAGATCTGCAAAAATGCTAAGGATAGCCCTTTGGAATGTGGC
>APFE031615671.1:16919-47244 GCA_000404065.3 Pinus taeda
CTTTTATCATATGACACTGGGTACGAGATGTGAGTTCAGTTTGACTAATGAAATTATTGATGGCATCATCTTCTGTTTGGTCTTTGAACTCAAGTGCTTCTTGTATAGTTAATGGAGATCTAATGTTATCAGTAAGATATGATACAGGATGCCTATTAGTTTTAACTATTGTGATGCTTGGCTGCGCTGGGGGATATAATACTAAATTTTTGATATCCGCCCCCTTGGTTATGATCATGTTCCCTTGCTGACAGCCGATATAGGCATCAACGGTAGCGAGCCAAGGTCTTCCTAAGATCAATGGATGTCCATCAAGTCGGGTTTTAGGATTTATTATCAGAAAATCAGTTGGGTATTCCCAAGAGTCAACCAAGACCATGACATCATGTAGTATGCCTTCCGGCCTAACCACAGATCGATCAACCAATTCTAGCAGAGTGGAGGGGGGTTCTGCAGATGTAATGCCTAGCTTTTGACAAGTAGCGGTTGTCAATATATTGATTGCAGCTCCAAGATCAACTAAGGCATTGGGCAAGGTTTGACCATAAATTTGAACAGTTACTATTGGGTTTCCTGGGTCTTCATACTTAATGGGTGTTTCCTTTCCTGATAATAGGTCAGATAAAGTGTCAACTACTTGAACTCTTGGATTATCTATTATATTCCTCCTTGGTATTTTTATGCACAATTCTTTAATAGTTTTTGCGTATATTGGGATGTCTTGAATGGCCTGGAGGAATGGAATTTTTATGTACAAATTTTGTAATTCTCCCAGAATGTCAAAATTAGGTTATTGTATAGGTCGACGTATGACTAATCGTTTTGGGAATGGGGGAGAGGATGTGGTTGCTTGATTATGATTTTGTTGTCTATTCACATCCTCCTCTTGTGACAGATGTTCTCTAGGTAACTGATCTTCAATCTGAATTGTTTTATTTCCCTCAGTTTGGATAATATGCCCAGATCTTAGCTGAAAATCATTGCACTCCCTCAGATCGGGTCCTTCTTCTGGTGCTTCTAAAATTTGGAGAGCTTGGACCGGTCTGTTATTTGGATTGGGATTGGGCTGGATTGGGAGTTGGGGTCTCAGATTAGATTGGGGATTTTGCTGTAAAGTTGGCAGTGTAGGTTGAGGGAAAGGAATATTTCCTATTGGGTGATGTGTTGGTCTCTACTGGTTAGTCTGCCAGACTAAACCTTTTGAAGTGGGCGGAGTCCATTGTGGTGGGTATGGGTTGTTTTTCCAGTATGGTGGGGGATAAGGAGGATTTGACCAACCAAATTGGCTTGTCTGATTTAGCCACGGGTTCACAGAAGGATATGACTGTGATGACCAGTTTGGAAATGGGGGCTGAAACTGACTTTGCCATGTATTATACTGTTGAGTATTTTACTGCAGATACTGAAAAGAAGAAGCTAGGTCTAAAAACATACCAGTTTGTTGCAGCTGCCACTGACGACGCTGGTTGAGTAAATATACTACTTTTGGTTCTTCTTTTGCTTCCTTATATACCGCTTTCAGTCCAGGTAATGAGGGACAACTTAGTGTAGAGAGATTCCTTGTTCAGATGGCGCATGTCTAGGCTGTATCTAGTGGACACTCCTTATGGCTATGCTTCTTCCTGCATATGGGGCAAAAGATTACTAAATTATGTTCTGCCACCATTTGCTTCTGCTTCGCCTGCAAAACCTCCAATTGTGTAGTCAGTGTTCCTAGTATATCAGTTTTAAAATTTTCAAATAAATTTCCAATTTCCACACGCGTTACTCCTTCTAATGGGATCTTGTTTTCTCTTACAAACCGATCATGTTCTGCTAGTTTGATTCGTGTACTGCCTCTCGAACTCCCGATGCATAAATCAATTATGTCAACAAACCTTTCCTGATAAATATCCCCTTTCCCCATAATGTTTAATGTTTCAATCCATTGCTCTTTGATGCCCCTTATTAATGTTGTTTTCAACACATTATCAGGCAAAGGCAGTGATGCATAGGGAGATCTTTGTAGATTATACTGGAAACGTTCCACATATTCTTCTAATGTTTCATTTGGTCTAGATATCATCTGAAATATTTCATCTTTTAGTTCTCTAGACCTGCAACAGTCTTGATATTTTTTTTAAAAGGATTCTTTCATTTGTTCCTAGTTATTAATAACCCCACCACCTGATCCCATAAACCATCTTAAATCAACCCCTTTCAGAGTAGAGGGGAACAATTTTAGTTTCTGGGGGTCAGTGGTGTAATCATATCCCCTGCACAGTACATCAAATTCAAATAAAAATGCATCCAGATCCTCCGATGTAAGCCCGTGAAATGTAGGGATATGTTGAAGGGGGATTGCTTTCATGGGGGCATTTGCTACGGAATCCACTATGGGGTATTGTAATGTAGAGGTTTGGGTGTTTGGCAGATTTTGAGCCATTGGGTTAAATATGTGCCAATAACCTCCCAGAATATCTAAGAGGGTATTCCTAGGTTGAGAGGGAATGCCTTTGACGAGAACAGTTTTAATAACACTTCCTCTATCTGGGATTTCTGTCTGAGGGGATTGGGTCCCTTCAATAATAATTTTTACGACACTCCATTTGTATGGGCTATTCAATGGCTGATTTATCCTGAGAGGAGATCTCGGTTCCTCAGTCTCCGCTGTTTCCCCTTCACCTTCACAAAGATTACTGAAATTCCCTTCTTACAATCATTCTGGAATAGAATTTTCAATTTCTTGAAAGTCCTGTTCATCAGTTTGACTATGCACCTCAGCGAAGGATACAGATGGTGAACCTGTGGCCTGAAGGGAGCTAGTAGGCTGTTTGGAAATAACTTTCATGGTTCCTACTGAAGGCTGAGATTCGACTTTCTTATAGATTTCGTCTATGAAGGTTGATCAACCAAGGCTCATTGGCCCCTTAGCTTTTTTTGGCTTTGGAAAAGGTTGGGATTTTTCTCTAGCTTTTTCTGCTTAGTCATGCACTCAATTTAACTACTAAATCCTTCTTAAGAAGATAGCAACAATTTTGCAGGAAAGCAGGAAAAGGAGCAGGGCTTTTACATGCTCCGTACATAGGTTCTTACCTTCCGTTTCCAAAACCCAACTCTTCCCTAGCAGGTTCGTACACTACCCTGAAAAGAAACAAATGGCTACACTCTTTCCCCAGCAACGGCGCCAAAATGTAGAGCTATGAAAAGGGTCTCTTTCACCTCTAGTTACCTCACATTAATATGTCAATCCAGGAACATCTGGTTATTTCAAAGAGTGTCTCAGTTTGAGGCTTAGCACTTGTCAGAGTAATGCTCGTAGTACAACTAATTAAAACTACAAAAGAAAATTGATGTGAGTCTACAACTTAACTACTTCAAAAGGCTAAATCACACAAAGCAATGCATCAGTTAAAGGTTCGGTAGCAATAACCCATCATTTTCATAACTGATGAGAACAGGTTCGAGGTTTGGGAGCCAGGTATCATATGTTGACGCTCGCTACAGCCTGAGATCATTCTTAATAAATAGAAATGAAACGACAAGAAAGAAAATAGCAATGAAATAAAACAGCACATCAGTCAAGGGTCTGGTAGTAATAAACCATCCCTATCATAACTGATGGGAGCAGATCAGAGGTCTGGGAGCTAGGTAGTAGACGCTGATGCTCACTACAGCCTAATACTGTCCTTAAATAAGAAATGGAAAGTAAATAAAACAACAAATCAACAATATTGGAATGGAACAACAATCGAAATGGAACAACAATTGAAATGGAATAGCAACTGAAATGGAATAGCAATTCAGAAATGGAACAACATCTAAAATGGAACAACAACTGAAATGGAACAACAATTCAGAAATGGAACAGCAACTGAAATAGAACAACAATTCTGAAATGGAACAACAACTGAAATGGAACAGCAAGTTAGAAATAAGCAGTAACCAAGTTCATCAAGCTGTAACTCTATTTAATCACACCAATCCAAACATCAATCCTTCACTCTTAAAAGATGTACACATACTATGGAACATCACTACCTATGGATCCAAGATGAAATAATATTAAAACCATTTAAACACAAAGTGTTTAATCTGACTCTGTTATTGCTCTAAATAGAAGCATACGATTACATCTCAAGACGAAAACAGTAACATCCAAGGATTTAATAACTATGTGAAATCAGACTCTTCAAGATAAATGTTGTAATGCTAAAGCACAATCGCATAAAACTCTGTAATGGAATGACAGTATCCTGTAGAGATTAATCAACACTTAAAGAATTGGTAACATGATGCAGCTTCAATACAAGACTTTTGTTTGCAGGAACGTTAAATGAGTTAAACATAACAAAGCATGTAATATAAACGTTCTTAAAACACAACAGATTACCAGATCACTTCGATAAACAAACCACACAGAAACCACGCATAATGGTACAAGAGCAAGTTTCCTCCAGGGCCGAGCCCTTAGCGTCTAGGGGTACACCGCTTAAGATTGATCCAGGTTCAAAGATAAAAGAGTAACCAAGTCTATATTAATGCATGAAGTAGGATTATAGTAACTCAAGTCTTTAATAGAACATAAAGATCATAGTCTTGATCTTTCTTAAAAGAAATTACATAAAAAGTCCTCCCTCTAGCTAACAACGCTATCCCTTATATAAGGATGATGACGAAAATATCTAGATGTAGAAATAGCTAAAATAGCGATCCCTTAGGATCTAAGATCTTGAGGGATTCGCAGAATCATTAATCCTGAGTCACTTCTTTCCTTTTCTGCTCTGAGCTGGTATCTCCGCTTCCTTTCCTGGCTTGGTCCATTTTGATCTAGTTTGCACACGGTCTCCCGTCAAAGGGACAATAGTTAGTTCATCTTTGTCTTTTCCTTTGGGATGGCCATGTTCCGTTTTTCCTCCCTCCTACACATAGGAATGACAATTATCAGCATTTTCTATTAATCTCACGTGTTTCGTTATAAATCCTTATTATTGTCTAAGTTTCTAATGAAAAAGGCTTATAAGTTCTAATGAAAAGATACTGAAATAACCATCGAAACATACCTTCTTTGATACTCTACAACATATGGCTTGGTCAAATTTAGGAACAAGATTTATGTTCCAAATAGCAGTGAGTTGAAGAAGCTTATCCCGAGGGAGTTTCATGTCAAGATATATTTAGGTCACCCAAGATATCATAATACTTTGACAACAGTCAAGAAGTTGTATCATTGGCTGAAATTTAAGAAAGAGGTGACTAATTTTGTTGTGATATGTTTCGATAGTCAGTAGGTGAAAGTAGAATGTAAGAATCCAACTGGTTTATTCTAACCTATTCTGATTCTAGAATTGAAATGGGAGCTCATTTCCATGGAATTCATTACAAGTTTTCCGAGGACATTGAAGCAACATGATTCCATCATAGTTGTGGTTGAAATTTTTAGCAACGTAGCTCAATTCATTGCAGTGATGTCTACAAATTCATCTAGTGAGGTAGCTTAGATATTCATTAGGTAGATAGTGAGGTTGCATGGTCTTCCCAAGAAGATTATATTAGACAAAGATGCCAAGTTAACTTCCAAGTTTTAGAAGGAGTTGTTTGTAGGCTTAGGGATAGTGTTAGACTTCAATATATATTATCATCCATAGATAGATAGACAGGCAGAGCGGGTGAGCATGATTCTTGAGGATATGTTGAGGATGTATGTCATGCATAAATAGAGGAAGTGGGAGGCGTGTCTTCCACTCGTAGAGTTCTCATATAATAATGAGCATTAGGAGTCCTTGAATATGAGTCCATTTGAGGCTCTTTATGGGCGGAGTTGTAATACTCTTATCAGCTTGAGTGATCCAATGAATAGGGTGTTAATTGGACTAGATATGTTGCTTGAGATGGAGCAAGAGATGCAAGTTATTAATAATAATTTAAATGCAACACAAGAGAGACAAAAGTGTTATACATATTAACATAGAGAATTCAAGGAGTTTCAAGTTTGGGATCATGTGTATTTGAACATCAAGCCCAAGAGGAGCTCCTTGAGGATTGGTTCATGTTCAAAGCTGACACCTCAGTATTGTGGACCTTTTTAGATTCTTGAGAGGATTGGAATAATAGCCTGCTAACTTGCATTGCTGCCAATAATGAAAGTATATGATGTTTTCCATGTTTCATAGCTTAAGATATATGTGCATGATGCTCATCATGTGATTGATTGGTTTGTATTGTAGGTGGAACTAGAGGGAGAGTTCCAACCACAACCATAATGTAGTTTACAGCAGAAAAAACTCATCCTCCGAAATAGAGCAATCGAGCAGGGTAAAGTGCAGTGGAAGCACTTTTGATATGATGAATATACATGGGAGATGGTTGATCAGATGTAGGTTTTGCATCCTTCTTTATTTTCTGATTGATCATATGTGTTTTATTTATGCGTGTGTGTGTGTGTGTGTGTGTGTGTGTGTGTGTGTGTGTGTGTGTGTTGTAAATAATGTAATGAGTTGTGTTATAAAGCTCCAATAAGTAGTATGCATGTAAATACTACATCGAGCTATGTTATAAAGCCTCAATAAGAAATATGGTGGTCATGTTTTGAACAGTTTGGTGTGTTGTAAATGCGTCATCGAGCTGCGTTATAAAGATCCATGGGTAACATGTTTTGTTGGTCATAAGAGTCAATGAACATCGAGGATGGTGTTCCCCCAAAGGGGAGGGGTTTGTAACAACCCCTGGCTAATTTTTCATGTAAATAAAATAAGACCAAGGTCATGGGACTTGTATTCCAAGTTGAATGTTGGGAAAACATTATAGTGGGCATCACTTGTGGATTAATAATGGATACAAAAATTGGAAAAGGCATTAGCAAAGGAAAAGAGGAAATAAATGGCATTTAATTATGAAAATAAAGGAAAATAGGAGAAAAGGAAGGTAAAGAGACACAAATTTGCATGCAAGGGAAATTAGAGGGAAGATGAATGAAAATGAAGAAGAAAGAAACATCAATGATAAAAAGGCATCAGAGAATCAATTGCTAGCTTTTTAAAAATTTTTAGTTAATCTCTTGTTCATTATCTTATACTCTTTCACACTTAGAGAATTCTTGGAGCATCTTTGGAGAATTCTAGCATTCACTTGGATTGGAGAAAGAAAGCAAAGGAAATCAAGGAAGCGTAAGGATACAATTGGATCACTAGCTACAAAAAGTTGACTTTATAGGTAAGAGGTTACATGTGTGACATCATTGCTAGTTTTTGGATGCATAGTATATGCATGTGGTTCCTTAGTTATGTGTTATCAATGGCATGGAGATTTGTTTGGATTGATAGTGGTTTTAGTCTTGATTTTCCATTCCCTGGATAGGCATGGTGCAATGGGTTCTCCATTTGGTTTTCCAATGGGTTCTAAGGTTTCCTATGGTTGTGGGTAGGGGAAATCTCTTTGGAGCCCTGAAACAATTTGGGTTCCCTAGAGGTTGTGGGTTGAGTTACTAGTCCCTGAAGCCCATGGGTTGGGACAAACACTCTGGGGCCCTATGATAACTTGGGTTCCATGGAGGCTATGGGTTGAGTTACTAGTTCCTGGAGCCCTGGACAACTTGGTTAGAGACCAATATGGTTTAGTATTAGTGATTTATGGACTAGTTAGGTGAAATCACCATGGTTCATGGTTAAGGTGGTGGGGCCTTTGGAAGCCATGTTTGGTTCTATTTTTGTTTAATGCATATTATCCCACATTCATTCTTGGAATATGGAGTAGGAGTGATTGGCTTAAAGAGAGATTTGTTTCAGTGCAATCTATGGTCATGTGGTATGTGGAAGCCCATGACTTGGTTTTCATTTCATATGTTAATATGAGCTAATTTTCTATTGTGGTATATGAACACTTTCACTCGTTATTATGGTGATCTTATGGCTGATTTGTCATAGTTTCTATTATGGTTAGATGCCTGATTTTATGATGTGCTCTAGTTATGGATCTCTCATGGTTTGATAAGTTATTGGTTGGGTGATGAATGCATGGGCTAGCAAGTGTTATTGCAACTATATTGATAGGGAATTGAGACTTTTTAGTGATTTTCAGATTAAGTTCAAAAGTTTATAATCAGATATGCATTCATGACCTATAGCTTATATGTTTATCATGTGTTTGGAATAATGTCTATCATGCACTAGGAATGTATTGGTCAACATTTTGTTCGAGCTTTAAATGGTTAGCCCTGCTATCATGTTATTTATGTTTCTGAAAACTTAAAGGTAGTTCTGGCCAGTGGTATGGAGGCTTTCCTGAAAAAGTAGCATAGATATTGTGACCACATACTCTGAACTGATGAATTTGGCTCATAACCACATGCAATCTCACTTATGGGTGTGGTTATAGCCTCCCAACCACATGAAAAATGTGTCAAGGGTGTAGTCAGGGAGTTTCTCTTGTGAAAAAGATGTTAAACTCATGGATTGATCTCCTGGGGTGTTTTGCAGGCTCATGAGTGGTCTTTATTCCTCGAGGGATGGTTGTAAGTTGTAAGTTAGTCGTCCCCACTTCCATAACTAGGACTTAGATGTTGGGACATATCATGGTGACAATTAGCTCACATTTACCCTTGAGAATTTTTAAAAGTGGATAAATGTGGGAGGAGGTGGTTACAAGTTGCTTGTTGGTTAATAGATCCTGTTTAGTTTTGAAAGGAACACAATCTTGTTTCCCATTTTACAAGACTTGCAGATTGGATGTTATGGAATGGTAATCTTGGGCAGGTCTCATATGGTTGATTTTTTGTTGAATCTAATTATATGATCAAAAATTTAGATGCCCTAGTATTTTATACCACAACCAGCACTTATCTTGTTTTCCCAATTGACACTATTCATTATCTTCCTTCAAGACATATACATTATTTTCTGTTCGGATTCCATTGACCAATATATTTCCTACTGTAGCTAATCATATTTCACATTCTTGAGCTCTAAAAAGGACATCGTATCCTTTGTCGCACATCTGACTCACACTCAATAGGTTGTGTTTTAATCCATCCATAAAAAATACATCATGTGTCTTTCCTTTGGCATTATTCAAGCTTATTGTTCCTTTTCCGATTATTTTTCCTACTGCATCAATTCCAAAGGTTGGATTTCCAATTTTGTTTTCATTTAGATATGTAAATTTTCTCTTGTCTCAAGTCATATGTCTGGAGCAACCACAATCCACATACCATTAACTATTCTAGTTTTGTGCAGAAAGAACTAGGCCACACTTATTTATTTTCTTCTCTTCCTTTTTATTTTTCCACTTCATTAGTTCCTCTGTCTCATGGTTCTCCTGAGATCGTGGTCTAAAGTTTTTGAGTTGACATTCTTAAGACTTATGTTCAATTTTGTGTCAATATAAGCATTCAGATACATCAGAGTGTGGGGAAAACAGGTTATTGTTCTTGCTTATGTTTTTCCTTCCATTTACAAATTTGTTGATAACTTCATTTCTTTTCTGTCTTTTTATTTCATTCCCTTTGATATATGTTTTATAGTTTGTTAGGCCCCATAATTGTTATAATTTCCTTACCTTATTTCTTAGTTTTTATATTATCTTCCTAAGTCTTTCTTGGTGTTAGGACATGGCAATCCATGTAATATGGATTCTATAAGAATTTAATGTAATATGGATTTTATTGCCTTTATGAATTGGTCTAATCATAGAAGCATTATTCACCCACGGTTGGATCCTTATTTTGGACAAGAATCTATCGATGAGCTGACACCTGATGTTGTTCCTTGGATTGATCATAGAAGATCAGATAGCTTGATGTTATTGATCCTTGTTTGGATTAAATCAGTTAAGGACATGCTTCTGGCTTGGTCATCGAGACATATTGGTTGGAATCTAGATTAGGAGTAAGAAATAGCTCAAAAATAAAAGTGCTTAGAATCACTCGAAAGTTGAACGACCATGTCCATCTCGAAGATATGATCCCAATGCAACTCATTTCATTCAAAATGGAGTTCGTATGAGGAAGTTAGAGCCCACTCACCATTTCACCAAACATAGAAAATTTTGAAAAAGGTTGAATGGGATGTTGACTGGGCATCCGTACAACCTAGCAAAAAAGGAGAATATTCCTTGTAATATTCCATGGAATATTCCTATACAGGTGGAAGAATTATAGGTTGATAAGTGGCAGCACATTATTGGGTCTATGTGGTTGAGTTGGACCAATTAGAAGGTGACACATGGCAAGACCAGAGGCTACCACTTGCCCTTAAAATGGTATATTAATTTTTTTAAGAGGCACTGGGGTTTGACACCATGACCTCCCCTCCACAGTGTTCGTGCTTAAACCATCTCCTCTAACCATAGTTCTTAACCATTTACGGCTGCCACATATATTTAATGTTTAAATAGATCAGAGTTGATAGTTAGGACGGGCAGCCTGCAGGCCAGCCCTCCATGTGAACACACCAACCCACGGAAAATGTAACACCAAATGGTTATCAGAATGGAATCAACCATGAACCACAAACCACGATGGTTAATCACCATGTGAGCACAATGGTGACATCAAATGATTAAAGCATGTCAGTTCAAAACCGGTTGACAGTTAACATTTAATGTCACCATGTGACACGTCACATTTCTAGTGGCAGTCATGGTTATGTTTAGTAGATCTAGTGGCATTATAATGCTAAAATTTTATTTTTCATGTGATCACATCTGTACATAACCACCAGCACAAATTGTTTTATGTTACCATAACTGCGGCACTAAATGATATGACATGTGAACACTTTGGAGGCTAACGGTTTTACAAACTACTTGTATTTTTCATTAAGCATGGTTAGTGCTTAATAAAACTGCACTGAATAGTTAATTAACCACCAGTTTAAGATGGTGTATTTTTGGCGGACTCCGCTATTTTTGGGCATGCCTCCAAATTTGGTGGCCTTAACTGGAGTTCCTCTAGTTTTAGTGGAGGATTTCTAGGAGAAAACTACTTCACTCATATATTGGGAAAACTTTAACCAAATGAGGAGTAGGAAAAGGTGTTCCTACTTTATTTCGACATTTTGAACACAATCGAATAGGTTTTAGAGGCAATGAGGCACTTCTGTATGTGATTTTTCCACGTTGAAGTTTAATGAAGCCTAAGGCCACAAGGGAGGAGGTCAAGCCCATAACATTTTTAGTCCATTTGCAGAGTTTGGAGGATCATTTTAGGGGTTTTGGGATGCTCTGAGTCCATTGAAGTAGGTTTTTGGAGCTGTAGAGCATTGTAAACTGTAATTTTTTCCTTTTTTAGCAAATACAGAGGCCCAAGCCATGGAAGTTGGACTAAGGAGATGTAGCCCAGGAGGGGTGAACTCCTTTATCAAAAAATTGTGTTAAGTTTTTATTATTATTATTATTGTCTTCTCATTTACTTTCTAATGTTCAACACTTGTCTTTCATGCTATTATTCTCATGATTCTAACATAAAACTTGACATAAATTTACCTGTTTTGATTCACAAACACCTAAGAAAATCTATGGACATGAAGCAATGGACAAGCACTTGATTTTAAATTTGAAGTTGAAATTAGCACAACAAAACTAACATCCAATGATAAATCAAGTTGGAATTAGAGGAAAGGTTGATTTTCTTAATTGCTCGAGATTTGTCCAAGGAGAATTAACAGAGTGCAAGTTTATGCGACGACAACTTCAACAAGTGATGTCTCTAATCTCTCTTCTTTAGCAAGATTCTTTGATGAAGATATGTTGCAGGAGTTTTTCATCATGAGAGATATGGTGCAAGAGATGATTAAAGATAGGAAGGTGAACACTATACTTCAAGAGGAGTTGATGCCTATGAAGGAGGAGAAGCAAGAGCTTCTTGAAAAGATGCATGAGATGGAGATTTTACTCTGTGATGCCAAAGAAACCCTAGCCAAGTATGTGCATGAACATGAGGTATGCAATTCAAGTTTATCTTCAGTTTCCTCTCAAAATGGAATTTTTTATGATTTTGAAAGACACACTAGAGGAATAGGGTCCAAATTGTTGATGAAAATGGTCTATGAAGGTAAAGGGTTAGGTACACATGCACAAGGCATAGTTGAGCCAATTGTTGTTGAGGAAAGGCCTAGGTATTTGGGTATTGGCTATGGACAACATGATGGATAATGCTCCAAAGCCAAGGAGGCACATGAAGGTGTTCCAAGAGGGAATTTCATTACATGTTTATACCCTCAAGCTTTTGAAGTTTGTGTTCATGAGGAATGCAAGTTTTATACCCACTTTGCAAGAAGATTCTCATAAGCATGCAACTAATGGAAAGGGAAAAAAAGAGGACGATGAAATCTCTAAGGTCATTGAAACCATTGTTGGTATTCTGAAGAGAGCCACTACCTCATCAAATTTATCTCCTCAAGAAGGTGACAAAGGTGAAAGTGCAAGTTATAATTTTTCCTTTAATCAAGTTTTTTTTTATTATGATAAACATGGTAAATTATTAGGCCCCTATACTACTAGTGTAACCCCTTATTGTTATTAGTACAACCCAGTTATTATATTGATGTACCCATGTAGTGCCCATATTGTTATCATTGTGCCCCATAGAAGCCCACTATTGTTATTATTGTGCCCTTACATTATTATTGTTATGTAGGCTCTGATTATGTTATGACCCCTAGACTCCTATATATAGAAAGGAGGTCTTTTCATTTGTATCATCCAAGAATTGTTCATTTATGTAGTGTAAAGGAGGTTGCCCCCTCGAAGAGGCTGAATTCTAAGGCGTTGATCTATCTTTTCTATCTTTTTTGAGCTGGTTTCATAACAGTATTGCACTAATCAAAGAATCTAGATGAATACAATATTCTTTGCTCAAGCTTAAGCTCAACCTACACTTGGAGCTTCTATCCTTTGCTTGAATGAATGACCTTGGTCAATATCTAGCCAAAATTTCGAGCCTCCTAGCCCTGATTTTCTTGCATTGTTACCTTGGGAATTAGGCCCCTATTAATTAGGAAATTTCACAATTTGGATTGCACAATTCCTATAGGTCCTTCTCTGATTGTATGTATGACTTATACAACTTGGAATAATTTACAACTTATAGTACACTTCCCTTGAACTCCAATCTCAACTAGGTAACTTGAATTCTCTGCATGCATGAGTTAATTTAGGCTTATTGATCAATTAACTAGATGATCACTCAGCATGAAAAGAGTTACACACCCTTGTCACTCAATGTGAGAAAAGTTAGACACCATTGACTAAACCTCCACTAGTTCCACTAACAGTGAGAACTAGTTACACTGACAATAACTCAAGTTAACTAAAATAAATTGCTGCAAACTAGTAATCAATCATGTAGAACTGAACTCAAGTGTCTCCAACTTGAATTTACTGAGTTAACTGAGTGACAAGATCCATGTCACCTTAGCTAACTACCTCCAAGTATTCTGTTGAAATTGAAATTCAAATTTCTCCTAATTTAATCAAGGAAAAATTAAATTAGGATTTTCTTGCTGTATTTTCAGCATTCCCAGGGTAAATCTTGTGTTATGTTTTCATGTATTGTGATCTCTACTATCCTTATGGTTTATGGTTGAATTTCTAAAGTGTAATTTCTTAACGATAAATTGGAATTGTTAAAAGAAGAACTATATCATTAGAAGTAATTACATTTTTTTTTAGAAATTCATGCTTATATACATATTTCACTCATCAACATGGTATCAGAGCTTTGGTGATGAAAAGGATGTTGAGATCACTCTTGAAACCCTGAATATACAATTTGTTTTCTTGTCTAAAGACTATGGTTCCCACATGAAGTCAAAGAACAAATTAGGAGCTACACACATTAGGGCTTGGAAGACCAAAGAATAAAACTACAAGAGATCAAAACTAAAAGATCAACTACAAGAAATTGATGAAATTATTTCTAATAAGGAATTAGTGACCAAAACACTTAATGGTTTACCTAAATCACGGGATGCATTTGCAGTAAGAATATGTCCTAGAAAAGACACTCCAAAATTTGATGAACTATGGGCCAATTGTACTCAAGAAGAATCAAGACTCATAGTAAGAGGAAATATTCAGAAGTATTATGAAGGTGATTCTCAAGCATATGTAACACATTTCAAGAAAGGTGGAGGAAAAAATAAGTTTGGTTTTAAAAGAAGAAATGGACGTGGAAGAAATGAATGAAGAAGACCAGAAGAAAGAAGATTTTCCCCTCAAGGAAAGAAATACATGTTAAAGGTTCAATGCTATCAATGTCACAAATTTTCTCACTATATAAGCGATTGTCATAAAATATTGGGTGATAAAAGAGAAAATAAAAACAACACGCCTTTGTAGTAAATTTTGAAGAACTTCCAAGGAGACCAAAGAATGAAAATCTAGGTAATAAAGAATTCTTCTATTTCTCTGCTCTTACTAGTTCTATTGCAAATATTGAAGAATTGTGGCTAGTAGATAGTGGTTCCTCAAGGCAGATGAAGGGAGATCTAGAAAAACTCACAAGTCTATCAGAAAGAAGATTAGCACAAAAGGTGGAACTTGGAGACAATGCCAATTATCGAGTTAAAGGCATTAGAAATACATCCATTGAACTCAAATAAGGTGATAACGTTCATCTCAGCAATATATTATATGTGTCAAGTTTGAAGAATATTTTGGTTTCTATTTCATGGTTGGACGATAAAGGCGATAGAGTATCTTTTGTTGATGGAAAATTTCTTGTTTGGCCTAAAGGCTCTAGTATTGATTCAACAAGAGTAATTGGAATTTATGAAGGAAGGTTGTATAGACTTTTGAAACAAGCTACTCAAGCACTTGTAAATAATGATATTAATCCATGTGATATTTGACATAAAAGATATGGTCACCTTCACTATAGAACCTTTCCAGCCTTAAAACAAATGTTTCTAGGAATTCCATATTTGTAGGGAGAGGATGAAGGAGTATGTAAAGGAAGTGCACTTGGAAAGAATGTCAAGGTTCCTTTTTCCAAGAAGTGAAATTAGATCCAAGGAAGCTTTGGTCTTAGTCCATTCTTATGTATGTTGTCCTATGCCAGTGAAGTCTCTTGGAAGATCCTTTTACTATGTAACATTTATTGATGACTTATCTCACAAGACGTGAATCTACTTCATGAAGACAAAAGATGAAGTTTTTGACAAGTTCTAGGAATTCAAAGTTGAAGTCAAGAAGTTGAAGGGAAAAAAGATCAAGATTTTGAGATTTGATAATGGAAAAGAATATACCTCCAAGGAGATTGTTTCCTTTTGCAAAGAATATAGGATTAAGAAGGATTTGATAGTCTCATATAATCTGAAACAAAATGGAGTTGCTAAAAGAAATAATAGAACCATTGAAGAATTCATTAAGGCAATGACACATGACCAAGAGCTACCTATGTTTCTATGGAGTGAAGTATCAAGGACGGGTGTCTACATTCAAAATAGAATTCTTCATCGAATCTTGGAAGAAAAGAATCTTGGTAGAAAAGAATCTTGAAGAAGAATTCACCAGACAAAAACCCCAGGTTGGTCATTTAAGAATATTTGGTTGTCTTGTTTATATTCATGTTCCTAAAGATAAAATAAGGAAGTTAGAGCCTTTAGGAAAGAAAATAATATTCATTGGTTATAGTGAATCATCAAAGGCATATAGAATATATATTCTGGGACAAAAACAAGTTGAACTTAGTAGGGATGTAACTGTTAATGAAAAGGCATATAGAATATTAAGCTTCCAAGGAAGAAGGATATGGTCCATCAAATGCTTTTGCACATCCCATTTAGAATCAAGAAGAGTGAAAAGGGCCAAGTGAACTATTTGACCAGGTTATTGTTCTTGAAATCGAGAAAGGGAAAGCTTGGTTAAGATCTAATTTGCAGGAAGTTGAAGGACATGCAACACCATGTGGCTCCTTCAGGGAATGTAAGAGGCCAGAGTGGTATTCTAGTTATGTAGCATTGATGACAAACCTTATTTATGTTAAACCTTCCACATATGAATAAGTCAATAAACAAAAAAATTGGAAGAATATTAATTGATTATGAAGAATGATGTATGGGAAATTGTGCCTAGACTTAAAGAAAAATCAGTGGTGTTGTCCAAATGGGTATACAAGATCAAGCATGCAATGGGTGGACAAATACAAGGTGAGATTTGTGGCTAGAGGTTTCTTTCAGAAAGAGGGAATTGACCCCTGCCACAGCCGTGACGCCAAAGGATTGCCTCTCTGGCGATGACCAATTAGCAATTCGACCAGGGAAGGGAACACCATTTATTTATTTATGTTTAAAAAAAATTAATAGTTTTATTTTTTTAATTTATTTTATAAATTTGTACTTTGATTAATTTTGTATTTTATTTCTATTTTAATATTTTTAAGATATTATAATATTTTAGTATTATTATTGGTTTCAATTTATATTTTAATATTTTTAATTATTTTTTAATTTTTTAATAATTTTTTAAAATACATCTATATATTATTTTTTTCTTTTCAAATTTGGTTTTCTTTCCCCCTTTTTTTTTAATTAAATTATGTTTTTTTTTTTCTAATTCTTTTAGTGCTTTTTTAATAACATTTATTTATTTTTTATTTCTTATTATTGTTTTCTTTTTTAAACAATGTTGTTTTTTTCTAGCTTTTTAATATATTGATTTTAACTGTTTTATTTATTTATTGTTTTTTTTTCACTTTTTGTAATGGTTTCTTTGAATTTTTGTTTGTTTTAAATTTATTTTTATTTTAAACAATTTTTTTGTTTTGTTATTTTGTTAGAGATGTTTTTATTTTTATTTTTAAACATTTTTTGTTATTTTGTTATTTTTACTTAAATTTACTGTGTGAATCATTATTTTTGGAAAAACCATCAAATGTTATCATTTTTTTTGTTATAAATTTCATAAAAGTTTTTATTTTTTCAAATATTTCCATAAAATGCTTTATTTGACATGTCATTTTAGAAAAGTCCCAAAATATGTATTTTTTTTAATTATATCTACATGCAAATTGTGTATTTTTTGGTCAATTGTTCATTTTTTGACAATTATTTTATGTGTATTTAAGTATTAATTAATGATATATAAATCTATAAAAAATCCAAACTTCAAAATATTAATATTATTATTTTTGTAAGTTTGTACAAAAAAATTGAAAGTTCATTACAGAAAAACATTGCAAAAAGAAACAAAAACACAAACTTGAAAACACTTAAAAACAAACATCTCGGGAAGAAAACAAAGAAGAAGAAGAAGAAGGCAACTTGAAAAATGATTAAATAACCAACTTTAAAAAAAAATGTGCATACTTAAGTCAAGGAAATTTGAAATTTCAAAAATACCCTTATAAGAAGAAAAAGAAGAAGAAGTAGTTGTTGCTGCATCAATGCTTTTCAAAATCTGCATGAATATCACCAACAATTTTGTTTTGTTTTTTTTGTTCTTTTTGTTTTTTTTTTGTTTTTTTTTAATATATTAGAAAATTTAAAGTGTGAACAATAAGCCCCAAAAAACGGTTTTGATGTTGCATCAACACTTTTCAAAATTGGCATGAAAATCACTAACATTTAAAAAAAAATGTACATACTTAATACATAAAAAAATTAAAGTGTCAAAAATATGTTCAAAAAAAAAAGTTGACTCTGCATCAACACTTTTCAAAATCAGATGATTTTTTGCAACCTCTGAAAAAATGAGAACTTGGTACAATTCCCATTAAGTTGGTTACTTTTTCTTCTGGGTAGACCGAAATTAAGGGTAGACCTGAGGAGGCTAAAATCTTGAAGAGAATTTTTTTGGAATTGTTTGACTTGACTTGAGGGTTCAAAACCATGTTTTAACATTAGCTTGTTGGCATAGCTGACTAGCAACATTAGATGTATCTCTTGTTAAACTAAAGAATTTCTCTATAGAAAAAGGTTGTTGGGTTTTTACCCTAAGTTAGTTTTCTGTTGAAAATGCAACAAGATGATGGAGCTTAGTGAAAAGAAGTCGCCTTCACTAAGTGGGCCTGCAGGCTATTTTTTGCACAAAGTTTATTTTTAGACATATGGATCATGCTCTATGAGTTGCAGGATGCTATTTATGGATTATTGGTCATGTTAGTAAAAATAGATGGACCTCTATTTTTAGACATATGACCGGAGTCTATTTTTAGACTGCCAGTCAAAAAATAGAACAATCGAATATTATTAGCTCTTAATAATATTTGGACTATAAACATTATCTTATCCTCTTGCAGCACTTCAGTTCGAGCTACGGATGTGGCACATGCAACTGCCAGAAGGAAATACGCTTTGCCTATGGGTTAGTTGAGCTATTGCATGATGGACTTCAGTTAGAACTCAAGTGATTGAGTTTGGTGGAGTTGATTGAGGAGTTGATGGAGTTGTGTTCAGTTTGACTTAGTTTAACTAGTTGTATTTAGTCTAACTGACAAATACACTAGTGATGAGTGGTGTGAATTAATTATTAATTAATTCACTAATTATTAACTCATAAATCAACTAAAGAATACATCAATTAACTCAGTGCATGGACACTTCAGTGGAGACAAGTGTTAGAGGTAGGTGAAAGGGTGAGACTACTATTAGTTGTGACTATAGTTGTGCATGAGATTTGCACAATCATTGATTGAGATTGCCCAATGAGGATTACGTAGTACAAGCCAAGGGAATTCAAACTTGGATCTGATCTATTCTCAACTTGGATTGTGCAGTAGAGGCAGGCAAACAGTGGAGGAGATTTGAACCTGTGACTTGTTCAGATCTGAGCTGGTTTATGTGTAGCATGTGGAGATAGTACTGGATACTTGTGAGGAGTATTGTACTATGTATTGTTACATGTTCTCTATCATTATAATATACAGATAGTTCAGGGTTTTCAGCTGTATGCTTTCCCATTACATACTGTGTTGATATGTGTGATTGATGTTTCAATGTGCGCATGCAATTGTTTCTTAATTCCACAAATTGATGATCTACAGTAGAGGAGGTTATGTATTATGCATGCATTCCGCAAATTGCTTATAATCAGGATAATCTCTGTGAATAAGTGTTATATTATTCAAAATTTCTACATGGTATCAGAGCAGTTGATCATCAGATCTATTATTCAGGAAGTGATTACATTTTATTTCTTCAGGTAGAGTCTGTAATCGGGCTAGGTAGCATCTGGATTCATCCTTCCTTTGGAAGGTGAGATATCCGGTAAATGCCCATATAGTCAATCTCTGTATGATAAATACTTTGTTCTCACAAATTTTAGATCATAAGCAGTTGGGTTTTGAGCTGGTGGAATTCGAATTTGCAGCAGTGTTTTCTTGGTGTCGAAGTTGAAATGTCTTTCAACGGATTGCGATTGGAGTATGCCCTTGAAGGCAGCTCGAATTATATTGCATGGAAAGACAGGATGGAGGCGGTGTTATATGACAATGGGTTGAAGGAGTTCATAGATGCTGAAGTCCCAAAGCCTATTGATGCTGCTCAAGTTGAGGCTTGGCAAAAGAAGACAACAAAGTGTCAAAGAATTCTGTTGGAGGGCATGAGGGATCACATTGTATCCAACCTGCATGGAAAGGCTTCTCCATACTTTATGTGGAAAGCGTTGATAGATTTATTCCAAAGCAAGGGTGACCAGAGGAAGTTGGCGCTCAAGGATTAACTCAGAAACATTAAGTGTGAGAATGGAGACAGTATGCCCAAGTATCTCACGAAGTTCACCCAATGCAGAGATGAGTTGGGAAGTGTGGGGGTGACTGTCGATGATGAGGACTTGGTGAGCTTGGCTCTCCTTGGTCTTCTGAAGAGTTGGCATTCCTATCAGGACTCTATCAATGGTCGGGAGAAATTGCCAGAATGGGAGAGACTTTGGTCGGATCTTGTGCAAGAGGAGATCAGGCGGAATACCAGGGATAGGTCTTCATCAAAGGCATCTGATGAAGAAAATTTCATTTTGGCTACCAAAGCAAAGAAGGGGAAGAACAAGAAAGTTCTCATTCTGGTGCGAAAGGTAAGAAGCAGGACATGTCCAAGGTGAAGTGCTTTCACTGTCACCAACACAAACATTATGACACAAATTGTCCACAGAAGAAGAAAAATAAGCAAGTTGTTGGATCTGCAGCGGGAGAGGCCTTAGCCTCACAGTTTGAGCTGGATTTTTCGCTCATCGCATGCTTGGTATCAAGTGTGATGGGATCAGTGTGGTTCTTGGACAGTGGTGCGTCTTTCCACATGATAGGAGATTGAGATTTGTTTTCTGATTTGGATGAGAAAGATCTTGGAGTGCACATCGAGATGGGCGATGATGGTAGATACAGTGCGACCGGTATCGGTACCATTTCCTTTGAGAGGGAGTCTGGTAAAATCTTCGTATTGAAAGAAGTGATGCATGTTCTAGGATTGAAGAAAAATCTTATCTCTGTGGCGATGTTAGAAGACAAGGGATATGATGTTGTCTTCAGTGAGGGAAAGGATTTCCTGCGCAGTAAGACAACTGGAGAAACCCGAAAGATAGGGGTTCGAGTCAAGAACCTTTATCAATTGCATGTAGATGGCTGCGCAGCAATGGCATGCAAGGTAAAAGGAGTGGTGAGCCAGGATGATGGCGAGTTGTGGCACCGGAGATTGGTCCACCTTCACCATGGAGCTTTGAAGATACTGCAGCAGATTTCTACTGGGCTTCCTAAAGGCACTCTTGCACAGTCAGATCAGTGCAAGGGGTGTACTTTGGGAAAATTTGTGAAATCCACCTTTCACGAGAAGGATAGTCACACCACGATGATCCTTGAGAGAATTCACACAGACATGTGTGGACCTTTCTCAGTAGCTTCGATAGTAAAGCAAAAGTACTATGTGATCTTTGTTGATGATTTCTCTCGAAAGTGCTGGATCTTCTTCATGCAGAAGAGGAGCGAGACATACTCAAAGTTCTGTGAGTTCAAAGCATTGGTCGAGAAGGAATCGGGGAAGAAGGTGAAGGCTCTTAGGAGTGACAATGGTGGTGAATTCATCTCTGGTGAGTTCAAGGACTTCTACAGTGCAAAAGGGATTCGAAGAGAGCTCATAGCTCCCCATAACCCACAGCAGAACGGGGTTGCTGAGCGGAAGAATAGAACGATCATGGGTGCTGCATGGGCGATGTTGCATGATCAGGGCCTACCCGTTCACTTGTGGGCGGAGGCATGCAATACTACAGTATATGTGCAGAACCGTTGTCCTCATAAGATACTTGGCATGAGTACACCCGAGGAGGCTTATTCCGGTAAGAGGCATAATATATCCCATTTAAGGATTTTTGGTTCTCCTGTTTACATGCATTTGACGAAGGATGCCAAGAAGAAGCTGGAGTCGACCGCAGAGGTTGGGATATTTGTGGGGTACACTGATACGCCCCACAACTATTGTGTGTATTTTCCAGATAGTCGCAAGACTATTGTGCGACGGGATATCAAATTTTAGGAGGAGAAAGCCATGAAGTGTTCGCTTGAGAGGGAGCCACACTTGCATGTAGATGAGGAGCTATTAGTTCCTAAAGATGAGCTTCAGGATGTGGATCAACCACAAGATGAAGTTCATCGAGTGGAAGAGACCACTCATGTAGCACCAACCATCAGAGGGCGAAAGAGCACTACAGAAGCTGAGAGACTGGCTCAAGATGCAGAGAAGGTTGTAGGACCACCTGCAGCACAGCGCAGACAGAGATAGTCACTTGATTGGTACACTGGATACATGGCTCTTGTGAGAAAATGTGTCGTGACTGAGCCATCCACTTTCGAGAGGAAGCTGTGGAGGATCCTGCATGGGTAGATGCCATGGTGGAAGAGTATGATTCGATTATCAGGAACAGTGCATGGGAGATTGTCCCAAGACCGGAGGGGAAATCAGAGGTGGGTTTGAGATGGATCTACAAAGTTTGGCAGCGCAGTGATGGACTATTTGTTTCTCAAGGTAAGTATGCCCAGGAGATACTGAAGAAGTTCAACATGCATGGCTGCAAGCCTGTTGATACTCCCCTTCCTGGAGGTTGGAGGAAGGAGGATGCTAATTCAGCGGAGGTAGTGGATGCCACTGTTTATCGACAGTTGGTGGGGTCGCTTATGTATCTGGTCAATACACAACCCGATATATGCTATGCTGTTAACTAGCTTTCAGAAGTTATGGTTAAGCCAACCAAGCTCTTCTAGAAGGCAAGTAAGCATGTATTGCGTTATCTCAGAGGCACATCGGGATATGGATTGTGGTACAGACAAGGGGATGAGGTGAAGCTATATGGCTTCACGGATGTAGATTGGGCAGGGAGCCCAACAGACAAAAAGAGCACATCTGGAGGGATCTTCAGTATCGGGTCGATAGCAGTTTCTTGGTACAGCAGGAAGCAGAAATCCGTGGCACTCAGTTCAGCAGAGGCCGAGCATATGGCAGCAAGTTTGGTTGCATGCGAGGCTATATGGATGAGGAAGATCCTAGTTGGGTTGTTCAGGTCACACTTGAAGCCTATTGTGATTTATTGTGATAACCAGAGTTGCATTAAACTCTCATCTAATCCAGTATTTCATGATAGATCCAAGCACATCAAAATCAGGTACCATCATATCAGATATTGTGTG
The DNA here is from genome assembly GCA_000404065.3 of Pinus taeda. NCBI lineage: Eukaryota > Viridiplantae > Streptophyta > Pinopsida > Pinales > Pinaceae > Pinus > Pinus taeda. The sequence goes on from APFE031615671.1 coordinate 39,499, forward strand.
TAGTGGAGAATCATGTTACTTTCATATATTCCCACGGAGGATCAAGATGTCGATATCTTGACAAAGGCACCAGGAGCAAATTCGAATACCATAGAGGCAGGATAGGGGTTGCAGATAATCCATATCTTGTTGAGAGGGACTGTTGAAAATGCAACAAGATGATGGAGCTTAGTGAAAAGAAGTCGCCTTCACTAAGTGGGCTTGCAGGCTATTTTTGGCGCAAAGTCTATTTTTAGACATATGGATCATGGTCTATGAGTTGTAGGATGCTATTTATGGATGATTGGTCATGTTGGTAAAAATAGATGTACTTCTATTTTTAGATATATGGGTGGAGTCTATTTTTAGACTGCCAGTCAAAAAATAGAATAGTCGAATATTATTAGCTCTTAATAATATTTGGACTATAAACATTATCTTTTCCTCTTGTAGCACTTCCGTTCGAGCTACGGATGTGGCACATGCAACTGCCAGAAGGAAATACACTTTTCCTATGGGTTATTTGAGCTATTGCATGATGGACTTCAGTTAGAACTCAAGTGATTGAGTTTGGTGGAGTTGATTAAGGAGTTGATGGAGTTGTGTTTAGTTTGACTTAGCTGAACTAGTTGTATTTAGTCTAACTGACAAATACACTAGTGATGAGTGGTGTGAATTAATTATTAATTAATTCACTAATTATTAACTCATAAATCAACTAAAGAATACATCAGTTAACTCAGTGCATGGACAGTTCAGTGGAGACAACTGTTAGAGGTGGGTGAAAGGGTGAGACTACTATCAGTTGTGACTATAGTTGTGCATGAGATTTGCACAATCATTGATTGAGATTGCCAATGAGGATTGCACAATACAAGCCAAGGGAATTCAAACTTGGATCCGATCTATTCTCAACTTGGATTGCGCAGTAGAGGTAGGCAAACAGTGGAGGAGATTTGAACCCGTGACTTGTTTAGATCTGGGCTAGTTTGTGTGTAGCATGTGGAGATAGTACTGGATACTTGTGAGGAGTATTGTACTATGTATTTTTACATGTTCTCTATCATTATAATATACAGATAGTTCTAGGTTTTCAACTGTATTCTTTCCCATTACATACTGTGTTGATATGTGTGTTGATGTTTCAATGTGCGCATGCGATTGTTTCTTAATTCCGCAAATTGATGATCTACAGTAGAGGAGGTTATGTATTATGCATGCATTCTGCAAATAGTGTATAATCAAAATAATCTCTGTGAATAAGTGTTATATTATTCAAAATTTCTACATTTTCCTAGGGTAAATATTGTGTTTTCTTTTTGTGCATTGTGATCTCTACCATCATTATGCTTTATCGCTGAATTTTTGAAGTGTAATTGCTTAATGATAAATTGGAATTGTTAAAAAAAGAGCTATATCATTAGAAGTAATTATCATTTTTTTAGAAATTTGTGCTTGTATATATATTTCACTCGGAAAATCAACATGGTACCAAAGCTTTGGTGACAAAACGGAGTTAAGATCACTCTTGAAACCATAGATATACAATCTATTTTCTTGTCTAAAGACTATGGTTTCCCACTTGAAGGCAGAGAACAAATTAGAAGGAGCTACAAAATTTAGGGCTTGGAAGAAAAGGATTGATATTCTCCTTGCAAAAGAAGATCTCTTAAGTATTTTTAAAGGCAAGTTCACCATGTTAGAAAATTATATATTACGGAGCAATGGAACACATAAAATATTGCAGAAATATAAACACAGAAAACGCACAAAACAAGAGAGACACAGATATACGTGGTTCACCCAGTTTGGGCTACGTCCACCTCGAACAGCCAGTCCTTCCTTTCTATTATACAGCAAAATGAAGAGACACAACCTACACCAAATCCGGTGTAATATCCTCTATATTCTCTCACAGTCTCACCTCTCTATTTCTCGCTCACACCGAATACACATCTATCTCACAGCCTCAAATACAATGCTCTCATACAAAGAGAGGGGTTTCCTTCTAGGGCAAAAAACCCTAAACTAAACATAAGTTCTACCGCCAGATCATCCGCCTAATGAACGGCCCAGATTGACTAGAAATTACTATACTTTTACAAGGCAATTTTACAGCTGTTTTTAGCTTCAGGGGCGCTGCCCCCGAAACCCCCCGCCAGGGGGGGGGTCTGTTTCTCGCTCACACATAATACACATCTATCTCAGAGCCTCAAATACAATACCCTCATACAAAGAGAGGGGTTGCCTTCTAGGGCAAAAAACCCTAAACTAAACATAAGTTGTACCTTCAGATCATCCGCCTAATGAACGGCCCAGATTGACTAGAAATTACTATACTTTTACGAGGCAATTTTACAGCTGTTTTCAGCTTCGGGGGCGCTGCCCCAAAAACCCCCCGCCAGGGGGGGGTCTGTTTCTCGCTCACATAGAATACACATCTATCTCACAGCCTCAAATACAATACCCTCATACAAAGAGAGGGGTTACCTTCTAGGGCAAAAAACCCTAAACTAAACATAAGTTCTACCTTCAGATCATCCGCCTAATGAACGGCCCAGATTGACTAGAAATTACTATACTTTTACGAGGCAATTTTACAGCTGTTTTCAGCTTCGGGGGCGCTGCCCCCGAGCCCCCACCGGGGGACCGCTGGCCCCCGGACCCCCTAGCCAGGGGGGATCGGCCCCCCCAGACCCCCGCGAGGGGGACAAGTCCCCCCCGCGCCCCCCCGCATGGAGGGGTGTACAAAACTTCCTAGGGTATACATCCGGCTGAAACAAAGACCTCTGAACAATCATGCTCCACACACAACATAAAAGATGTTGCGAACGATATCTACATAGGGTTATCAATATCTCTACAAAGGAAGAAGAAAGCACCTTGACTAGTGCTTCCTTTGCAGATCAAATTATACGAGATCAAGAACCTAAAAGTTGCAGATACCGAAGGGAAGGTGATAGAGAAATTTGCATTCAGTACTCAGGACTTCAATTTGTATGATCCAAGGGGGATTTTCAAAGACCACTGTGTGAGAATCCCTTTTTAGTGGCTAAGTGGGACATTCCACTAGGTTGACGAGGAAGGATGGAAAAATTATTATAATGCCTCCAAGTCCCACGAGCCAGTCAACTTTGCAAGTACATCACAAATTACTCCGCAGAAGGAAGTTACTCTAGAGGCAACACCAACAGAAGGGAGAAACCCCATGCAGAATAAGGGAAATAGGAAGGTTACATATAGCTCAAGGGGATAGTGAAGCCACAAGATGAAAGAAAATATAGGTATTATGAAAGCGGCTAGAGCAGTAAATCAAAAGAGGAAACAAAGGATGCAGGAAGTAGAACAAAATTAGAGGGAATAACATGAGTAGAGAAGGAAAGAAGAAGAAGAGAACAAAAATAAAGAATATGAAGAAAGGCGAAGAGCAGGAGAAACAATAGTAGAGAGGAAGGTTGAAGAATGAGAACAAAACCATCAGTCAGAGGAGGAGAGAAAACAAATGCAGGACAAGGAGTTTGCTTCGCAAATTGAAGAGTTGATTGAAATCCAATACATGTAGGTAGAGCCAGAGCCACAAAATGATGTTGTTGACCTGATGTCGAGCACACAACAAGTCACCTTTCATTATCCACCACATTTAGCAGCAAATTTAGATCCAAGCGAGGAAGGGGAAATTGTTCCTCTTGATGATGATCTGGTAATGGGAATTTACAATTTTTCATACGGTAAACTTTAGAAGAAGATTGTACAAGCACGGAGAAAAAATATTCTGGATTAAATTGCATCTCTTGCTTTTATGAGAGAAAGGGTGATTGCGGGTGACACCAACAAGAATCCAAATGCCATTGCTGAAGCTAACTTGACATTCATAGTGTAGAAATTCCTTGTAGATTCAACTTTCTTATCTGATATGCTAAAACAAAAGACTTAAATCTACTCTACTCATCAACAGAAACATTTCATCGATTGATAAATCGGTAAGTATACAAGAGAAATAATTCAATCAACACATTACACAATGATTTCCTTAGGAAAGCCACAACTAAAAACCCTTGTTATTTGCATATTTCTTTAGTCAAAAAATATGACAAGATTATTATGCTTTTCTCAAGCCCGAGCAACCTCCACACTATCTCTATATGTCTCACATCTTCCTAGAAAAGCCTAGGCCAATAATTAACCAAATTTTCGATTACCCAAACCCCTATATCCTTGCGTTGTTTCCTTTCTAATTAACCCTCTATTCATTATGGAAATTCCTCAATTGGTATTGTGCAATCCTCATACGCTTTCCTCTAACTGCATGCATGACCTGTACAATTTGGATGATTATACAACTAATAGTACACTACCCTTGAACTCCAATCAATTGGGTGACTCTCATATCTGACATGCATGAGTTATATATGAGTGAATCATCAGTTAACTAGCTGAACACATGAAGTAGTACCCCACTATCTGACCTCCTACTAGTTCCTCCATTAGTTGGAACTAGTTTAACTTACTTTAACTCATTTAAATTGAATTAATTAATTACATGTAACACCATCCTCCCACATTTACCCAAGCAACCATTCAATTTGGGTAAATATGTGATGAGAGGCCACTATGATATTATTCAACCTCCTAAATCACATTAAGGAAGTGGAACCGACAGAAACACACCATACAAACATTCAACATCATCTTTAGGACCCCTCAAAACCATGCCAACACTTTAGAAATCTTGCCCTTGGGGTCCACTGAGCTTTTGGACAACTTAAGTCCCAATCGCTCTGATGCTATAGGCATGACAATGTCCAGAAACCAAGATTCACTCTCACAGGCTTGCTTGCCAGCATCCAAATACTCATTTAGTCAGTGCTATGTTGATGTCTCTAGTATTTGAGCCACTTTTTCAGACCCAGAGCCTAGGTCACTGCCTAGAATTGAACCATCTCTTCAAAATAGTAAATTAACATGGAAATGATAGTACTAAAGAAAATAATTGTTTAAGACCTTGGTTGGACCCCTACTAGCCATGACAGAAATTTCATCAAACATATCACAACTATTTAAACTATAGGTGTAAAGAACAACTCTGAGTATGGGGGTCTCGTACTTAGCTGAGAATTGCTAAGGACCATTGGTGTCTCCACATAAACTTCCATTCCATCCGTTAGGTCATAACTACATTGGTCATTCAATTACAAGAAAAAGCATGATGAGAGCCATACATAGCCATTGTCATAAAATACATACATAACCAACATAAATACCAACAAAAGTATAGCTATATAGACCACAGATAATCCATCAACATTTTCATAGAAATACAAGGAGAAATAATCTTTTAGTAACAATGCAAAATATGAACTTGGGATGGGACTTCCATGCTCCACTCGACCGTAGAATGGTTGAGCCAAATATCTCTTCAATCATTCACCCCTATGCCATATTCCATCATGAATGTGGGATCTCATAGAACACATTAATAAAAACTCATCCAGGGCTTCTAGAGGCCATCCACCTCAAACCATCGAATAGTGATTCCACATCATGGTCATACATCACAAAACCATCATCAGATTAGTCTCCATCCAAGCCTTCTAGGGCTTCCAGAACATTGGTCCAATCGAGGCTTCCAGGACTAGTAACTCAACCCACAACTTATATAGGGCTTCCAAAGCGTTTGTCCAACCTTGGCTTCTAGAAATAGTAACTCAACCCACCAAGAGATTTTAGAGCATTTTTCCAACCAAGGTTTCTAGGACTAGTAACTCAACCCAAGATGTTATAGGGCTTCTAGAGAGTTTGTTCAACCAGGGGTTCTAGGACTAGTAACTCAATCCAAGCTAAGGAAACACAAGAACCAACCAAAAACAAACAATGAAAATAAACCCACAATAACCATAATTATCCAGGAAATGACAAGGCTAGGAAATCTACTATCAATCCCAACCATCCTCCATGCCAATGATAGATCAAAACCCACAAACTGCATGCATCTGCCATGCATGCGAACACTAGTGAAGGAAACATACATGCAACTTTGTACCTAGAATAAAATATGTTGTAGCTGCTAATCCCGATGCCTTCTTTCTCCAAGAATCCAAGTATGCCACACCCACTAAGAGTGCTCCAAGAAAACTCTAAGTCTCCAAGAGTATGAGAGAGAGAGAGAATAATGAGAGAGATCCAAAACTGAACTAAAAAAAGCTTACCAACTAATCCTCAGAAGCCTTTTATGAATGAGGCTTCTATTTTCTTAATTTTCCATTATTTTCCTTCATTTTCCTCCTCACATGCAACTTGTGACCTTTCACCTTCCTTTCCTCCTAATTTATATTATTTTCATAAATAAAATTCCAATTAATGCCTCATGCCTTTCCAAAGCCTCTGCCATTGCCTTTGCCAATTTCCTTAGCCATAATAAACCAAGTCAACACCCACTAGGATGTTTCTCCCACCATTCAACTTGGAATAAGTTTCCCATCATTCGTGGCCTTATATATTTTCTTACATGGATTTTTACCGGGGTTGTTATAGAACCCTCCCCCTTGGGGGAACACCATCGTTAGTGTTCAATGACACCTATAACCAACAAGACTTCTATAAACAAAAAATATTGCCCATGGAGCTTTATAATAAAGCTCATTGTAGTATTTACAATGACCATTTGCTAAATCATGACAAACATACCATTTATTGGAGCTTTATAACACAACTCATTATGGTATTTACAATCCACATATACACATACACATTTTCTTCAACCAGCAAATAACCATATTACTTATGGAGCTTTATAAACCACTTTGATACAATATTTACAATGATATACACATATACACATACACATATGCACATTTTCTCAAATGGAAAATAAAAGCATATGGTGTTTGCATCCAAAATAATGGAATCCAGAGGGTCACACCTCCATCCTCAAAGTAATACCAAGATTCGTCTCCTTCCTAGGAAGTCCAGAATCCATCGCCAAAGTCAAATCTGCATCTAATGTCCATCACTATAATCGAGCACCGCTTTTCCTCTTAGTGAACAATTACCAACTTATTATTCCAGGGAGTACTCCCAATGTGCATTTGATTCCATCTAGCAATGCTAATGACCAAAAAAAGTATATCCCCAGTCTTCCCTTTGCTAGAAAGTACCTCGGTAATTCAGTCAATCCCTTCCATGTAGTCACTCACTTCCAAGTTCTGTTGGCAACCCCATCTTAGGCAGTCCATCCCTTGATAAGGCTTCCTTGTGTTGAAAGATACAAAATCCAAGGCATATCCCTACCTTAAAACCATCATATCAGTCATAGCATGCTCATGGAAATCAATGGACACTATTGGATATTAGTGTCCCACAATGGCCTTGCTCTTGAAGGTCTTTACCAGCATACTACTATATTTTCCAATTCCTTTCACAGATGTTGCTAATTCTTGTAGTCAATTTCAAACATCCCACTAGGATTTTCCATGCTTCTTGTACCAAGCACATAATTTCCATTAGATCCAAAATCAATTGAAATAACTTCAAATCATACCTCATGGGTAGCTCGTCAATAAGGTACACTTGCAATCCTGTTTACTTCTTGTCACAATAAGTCAAACTCACATCTTTGACCAAGTCATCATGTATAAAGATATCACATCAGGTTAGCTCTAAACATAACCATCATAGATCAACATCATAAATCACATGTAAAAATCATAAAACAGAATCATATATCACATGTAATCATCATAGACCATAATCATAAATCTCATGCATAAT
>APFE031615686.1:0-38847 GCA_000404065.3 Pinus taeda
TGCAAAGAAAAACAGAGAAAAAGCAGACCGCTCTGATACCACTGATCCGGATTTAAACATGAACGCAACAAATTACAGAGATAACCATATACACAAATATGCAGCGGGAATAATACTTCATTTCATTAATGGAAACTACTAAAATATGCTTACAATCAGAAATGGAAATAAACTAGCTAGGGCGATGGTAGCTTATCTCTGAGAAGAGATGTGATGGCTACATGCCTCTGAACTGTGTTACAATGAGGCTCGAAGGCCTATTTATTGTTGAGAAACAATGAAAAAAACCTTAACATTCCAAAACCTAACCCTAGGAGATGAAATGCCAAACTGTGGGCCCCGTTTGGGGGTAAGTTGGTACATCAACTTCCCGGGGTCGTAACTTTAGCATATGATCTCCGTTTGACGCGTACAATAGCTCATTAGAAAGATCTATTCGAGCACTATCATTGTTGGAACGGAAGACAAGTCCATGTTCCATGGACCCGTGTTGCCCCTGGAATCCCAAAAACGTCGTTTAGGGCCTCAAAACGGCTCCGGAAGTTCAGGACCCGAAAAACTGCTAAAAATAGTAAGTTGTGCTACAATTAAGGAAACTGAAAATGCTGAGAAAGATAATGGTGGGGGTCCATGTGGACTTGGCAGGTGGCCACCAATATCCACCTGGATCACCCTTGATATACATCTTTAAGTCCAGGCAATGAAGGGAACTTATCTGTAGAATGATTCTCTTCACAGACTAAACAAACCTCTATAGAGTTCAATGGGCATTCATTCCTAGGATGCCTCCTCGTACATCTAGGGCAAAAAGTGGCCAAATCCCTCTTTGATTCCTCTTGTTTCCTTTTGATATGTAAGGTATCAATTTACATGGCAAGAGTCTACAACATCTCACTCTTGAAGTCTTCCAACATGTTTCCAATTTATCATTTAATGGATGAGTTAGAGGAAGAGGTACTAGCTATGGGTTGACTCCCCCTACCTTTCTTTCTGGCTGCTCTAGAATGGTTTCTAAAAATAGTGTTTATGTCTTCATAGGATAGTTGGTAGATGTCTGCCCCGACCAGTAGATGGAGGGTGTCTAAAAGATCTACCCGAATTCCCCTGAGCAAGACCAACTTTAGAGAATCAGGGTCAAGTGTACACCCGACCCTTTTGTAACTGAGTTGGAACCTCTCTTCATAGTCTTCCAGGGACTCATCACTCCCTATGGTCATCCAGAAGATTTCTTCTTTAGTATCTTTTGACCTACAATAGTCTCGATACTTGTTGTTAAAGTCCTGCTGCATCTGAGCCCAAGTTGTGATGCTATTGCCAAGTAATCCCATGAACCAGCACAGTGCTGCATCCTTGAGAGTAGAAAGGAACAATTTTAACTTTTGCTCATCTTCTGCATAGTCATAAGTTCGACAGATGACAACAAACTCAAACAAGAAAGTGTCAGGATATTTTGTAGTTAGACCATGGAAATTAGGTAGGGTAGAAGGGCTTATATTCTTCATTTTGGTTTCCCCATTGGTCTCCCGAATGGGAAAGGTATCCTCTATTCTCTCTCCATTCCCCCTAATATTTCTATTTTCAGCCATTGGCTCCAAACGAATATTTTCTTCTTCTTCTTCCCCTATAGGTTCTTCAAATATGTCTGGTTGTTCACCTAAGGGTTCTTCTTGATCGCAACCACCAAAGAAGAGAGAAGGTTGGCTGTGTGAAGTAGTGGGGGTGTTGGGCAAACATTTTCCTGAGTTATCTCTATTCCTACGAGGCATGAAAGAAAATATTTTTGGTTGGTTTTTGTTTCTTTTTTCTCCACACTGATAGTACCTACAAAACTGAAATTGATTGAACAAAACAAATTGTAACTTAACTGAAATGGAAATTTGCAGAATTGAAAAGGAAAGTTGCTGAAATGAACTATTAGCATAATGTTGCAATAGAAAATAGAAGAAAGCAGTAATAACATAATACTCTGATGCTTCCCTAGAAACGACGCCAAAAAGTGGCGAGCACTAGTATTGCAGCAATAATGCTGCAACTCCTGGGCTGCCTACTTTACTCTTATCAACCCGGTAGTTCGTAACAAACTTGGAACCATCAGTGCTGTATGCACAAGTACTAGTTCGCACTGTAGGTTGTCACTTGTTCAGTTGGCACAAGATCACTAGGAGCTCAAGCCAAATTCTATGGATTCCAGAAGAAGCTCTATATGTGATGAAAGGAAATAAAGATAGATGTTATTCTAATCGCAGAAAGGAGAAAAACCAAAATGTGAAAGCAAACCTAATGAACCCTAATTAACCAACTAATTCTACTTTTGTAGAAAGCGCTATGAAAACCATGAAAATAATGCCATTACCTGTTCAAGAAAGTAAACAACATCTAACTATGCTATTTCTGGAAGTAAATAAGCAAAAGACATATTTTTGGATTTTTATGTATTTTTATGTGAAATTGACATGCATGTAATTTATTGTGTGAATGTGGTAGCGAATAGGTGGTGTTGAAGGGCGGTTTTGGAACTTGAGAGGATATAGGATGGTGTGGATTGGTCCTAGGAGGTCTCAGGTGGCCTTATAGAGGCTTTTCCCATACTCGGCCTTCAAAAGAAATCCTACAAGAAAATCTACAGGAGGACACAAGAAATCTATAGGAGGATAACAGGGAATCTACAGGAGGCCTACAGGAGGAGGCAAGAGCAGTTTCCACTGTTTTGAGGGTGTGAGAGTGGGTGAAAAAGGTGTATGAAGGTTGGAATGAGGTGTTAAGGTGCCTAAGGTCTACCATGAATCACCAATAGAGAAAAAGATGATTGGGTTTGCTCAAGGAGAGAGGAAGAAGTTCTATGGAAAAATGCAGGAAACTAGGGCAGAATTGAGGTGAGATTTGGGAGACCTATATGGCATGGATCAGATGGAGGGTGTGATTGCTGATAAGCTAGCCTACTAGTGGAAGAGATCTGCTACAAAGAAATAGATAGTTAACCAAGGAAATCAAGCAACAAGTGAAATGATTGCATTTAGGAAAAACAGAGTTTTGCATAAAAATGGTCTAACCTATGATCTACGAAAGGTAATGATGAGAAATGATGTAGGAAAGGAAAGCATGAAAGAAGACTACTACAAATCAATAATTAAGCATGATGAATAAGATCTAAAGCAAAGCAAAGCTGGACTATTAACCTACTAAAAAGTTGCAAACACTAGAAGTCCTATGAAGGAGGAAAATCTGTGTTTTTGGGCAGCAAGAGGGTCCTTGCCTCAAATCATGGTCCCAAAGGGAGGAAGGGAGGCCAAAGCAATTTTGCTAGCTTTTTGAGTCTTTTCTAATCACTGTTTAACCTACTATAGAAAGCACAAATGGAAGCAAACTACTGAATCATCAAAAACAACCTATTCTTAATCATAAAAGAAATACAACTAATAACAACCTAATCTACAAAATGAAATAAAACATACAAATACAAGTAAATAGGAGCTTGGTTGCTTGGATTGGGCCCTAACCGAAGAGCTTCAACCCTATGAGGTAACTCAGTGCTATCTCAAAAAGGATTCCATCTTTATTGTCAAAACAATAACAATATTACATGAATATGTCACAAAATAATAAGCTCGAAGTTGGAGTAGAGTTTACATAAGCAAAAATCCAACAAAAATCTGACCCTAGTGAGGCCCTAGGTCCCTCTACTTATAAAAATGAAGTTACCAAGAGCTTCCTTAAAATCAGGGAGGCTTGGCTCCCAAAACTCGAGATAATCATTAGTCATCCTCCACTTGCTCGGCTGCCTTCTAGTGCATGATTTGACTTCTTGTACTTCGAGCTGAATGAAGGGGAACTCGAAGTGAGGAGTAATAAATGAGGGGGATTCCCTCCTATAAGTCCTCTCCTTTGTCCACTTTGAGTTATTTCTACCATTTGTCCATTGGATCCTTGACTTTGACCTCGAAACTCATCATTAATCTGCATTAAGTACATGTTAGACCACATGGCATAATAACTAACTCAAATCACTCTATAAGCATAAATATAATTAGAAAATCATACAATAAGCTAAGAGAATGGTTGTGTTAACTAGGTTAGGAGGTTAAATGAGCCTATATAATTACCCATTTATAGGGCTCATTAGCATGCAAATTCTTGGTTAGTGCAGTTGGCTACAGGTATAAAGAAGTGGGTTCATCATTGGGTAAGAGCTTGTACATTTGATTTGAATGGTATGCCTACCTCAACACATTTGAATGTATTACCGTTGTGATCATATAATATGTTGTTAGGAATGGATTGGTTGTACCTTCATAGAACCAAGGTGGATTTTTATGTCAAAGACATTGATTGCTTGGATGATAATGGAAAATAAAGAGTCTTGCAAGGTAAGAAGAAAGCAACATCAATTAGAATGATGATAGGTATGCAGGCCAAGCGTATTCACATGAAAGGGTGTGTGTTATTTGTAGTTCACATGTCTAGTGACAAAGTTAAGGAAGTTGAGGATGCAAATTTTTTGAGTAGGTACCTAGTTCTACAACAATTTTTGGATGTATTTCGTGTAGATATTTCAAAGTTTCCACTTGATAGGGAAGTAGACTTTTTTATTGATTTGGTGCAAAGGGGTAGCTTCGACATGAGATTCAGCTTACAGGATGAGCACTCCAGAGTTGGTAGAGTTGAAGATGAAATTGAAGGAAATGTTGGACAAGGGATACATTAGGCCAAGTGTATCACCATGGGGTGTACCAATACTATTTGTGAAAAAGAAGGATGATACTCTCAGGTTGTTTGACTACATGCAACTAAACAAAGTGACCATTAAGAACAAATATCCATTACTGAGGATTGATGACTTGTTCAATCCGTTGAAGGGAGCATAAATGTTCTCGAAGATTGATTTGATGTCCAGATATCATCAGGTCATTAAAGAAGATGACATCTACAATACAAATTTCCAGACTAGGTATGGGCATTATGAGTTTGTTGTAGTTCAATTTGGTTTAACTAGTTCTCCAACTACCTTTATGTGCTTGATGAATAATGTGTTGCATCGGTATTTGAGAAAGTTTTTTATTGTGTTCATTGATGATATATTGGTATATTCAAAAAATGAAGAAGAGAATGACGAACATTTAGAAGCAATGTTGAGATTGTTGAGAGAGAATCGGTTGTGTGCTAAGCTTAGCAAGTGTGGTTTATTTCAGAATGAGGTACAGTAGTTGGGACATGTGGTTTCCAAGGATGGCATAGAAGTGGACTAGAAAAGGTAAGAGCTATCATGGAGTGGGAAACTCTGAGGAGTGTGGATGAGGTGATAAATTTCATAGGGTTAGAAGGTTATTACAGGAGGTTCATCGGGAAATTCTCATAGATTTCTTATCCTATCACATCATTGCAAAGGAAAGGTAAGAGGTTTGAATGGATAGAGGAGTGTGCAACTAGTTTTGAGTAGATCAAGCAGTTTTTGACGCATGCACCAATGTTAAAGATTGCAGATCAAGACAAAGAGTTTGTAGTGTGTACAGATGCTTGCAAGAGAGGAATTGGTGGAGTCCTTATGCAGGATGGACAGGTGGTATGCTATGAGTCAAGAAAACTGAATGAGCACAAGAAAAATTACCCAACACGTGATCTTGAGTTGGAAATGATCATACATGCATTGAAGATGTGGAGGAACTATCTTCTGGGTAGGAGGTTTGTATTGATGAGTGATCATAGTGGGTTGTGGTATCTATTTGACCAACCAAATCTAAATGGTAGGCAAGCTCGGTGGTTAGCCAAGATCAGTGAGTTTGATTTTGAGATTAGGTATATCAAAGGTAAAGAGAACAGGGTGGTAGATGCTCTTAGCAGGTGGATACAGGTAAATCACATAGCAACTATGAGCTCCTACAGGACAACTTTGAGGGATAGGATCTTGTACGCAAGTCAGAAGGATTTCAGATATATGGAGATTGTGCACAAGTTGCAGCAGAGTTTAGGTAGTGATACATGTATAGGTACAAGTCCTAGTACAAGTACAGGTACATGTAGTGGTATAGGTACAAGTATAGGTACATGTATAGGTAGTGGTACAGGTACAAGTACAAATGCAGGTGCACAGGATGTGGACTATCATCTCACTACAGATGGATTGGTTAGATTTAGGGACATGATATATGTTCCAGATAGTAGTGAGATCAAGAAGGTGATATTGAGGGAGTTTCATGTCAAACTAGGTCACCTAGGTTATCAAAAGACACTGACAGCAGTGAAGAAATTCTATTATTGGCCAAATTTGAAGAGAGATGTAGCAGAGTTGGTGGCTAAGTTCTTGGATTGTCAGCAAGTGAAGGCAAAGTGTAAGCATCCAAGTGGATTGCTACAACCAATTCTGATTCCAGAGTGGAAATGGGAGGCCATTTTCATGAACTTTATCACAGATTTGCTAAGGACAGTGAGACAACATGATTCCATCATGGTGGTGGTGGAAAGGTTGACAAATGTAGCACACTTCATTCCGAAGAAGTCTACATTCTTAGCGAGTGATGTAGCACATGTATTCATCAAGGACGTGGTCAAGTTTCATGGAGTTCCGAAGAAGATTGTGTCCTACAGGGATGCGAAGTTCACTTCCAAGTTTTGGAAGGATTTATTTGTAGTTTTGGGCAAAGAGTTGGCCTTCAATACAACTTATAATCAACAAACAAATGAACAAACATAGAGGGTCAACAATATATTGGAGGATATGTTGAGGATATATGTGATGCATCCACAATGGAAGTCAAAAGAGTACCTTCCATTGGTATAGTTTTATTATAACAATGGGTATCAGGATTCACTAAGGATGAGTCTGTTTGAGGCATTGTATGGGTAGAATTGTAAGACTCCCATCAGCTGGAGTGATCTAGTTAACATGGTCTTGATTGGACTGAACATGTTGGTGGAAATGGAACAAGAAATGTAGGTAATCAAGAAAAATTTGAAAGTAACACAAGATAGGCAGGAGAACTATGCAGATCATAATAGGTTGTTCAAGGAGTTCTAGGTTAGGGAACATGTTTACTTGCACATCAAACCAAAGAAGACCTCCTTGTGAATTGGATCATTTTTCAAATTGGCACCCTAGTTTTGTGGACCTTTCAGGATTATTGAGAGGATTGGGCCAGTAGCATATCGACTTGCACTGCCTCCGGAAGTGAAAGTCCATAATGTTTTCCATGTGTCATTGCTTAATATGCAAAATATGTTGATCATGTGATTGATTGGTCTGTGTTGCAGGTGGAGCCAGAAGGAAAATTCTAGTTGGAACCATAGTGAATTTTGCAGAGAAAGATGCTCATGCTCCAAAACTGAGCAATCAAGCAGGTTAAAGTGAAATGGAAGCACTTTGGGCCCGATGAAGCTACATGGGAGATGGAAGATCATATGCAGGCTATGTATCCTTCCTTATTCATTGGTTGAGCATATATTTTGGTATATGTAATTGGTATATGTTTTTGGTACATGTTTTGGTGATGTTTGGTATATGTACATATGTATATGGATGTAATACTACCATGAGCTATGTTATAAAGCTCTAATAAGCGGCATGGGTGCCATGTAATTATGATGTTATACTTGTTATATTTTCATGATTGGTTTGCTTCTCAACAATATGATCATTGTAATTGCTGCAACGAGCTATGTTATAAATCTCCATGGGTAGTATGTTTTTCTCACAACAACTTTGTTGCTTGTAGGAGCTGTTGAACACTTAGGATGGTGTTCCCCCAAGGGGGAGTGTTCTGTAACAACTCTAGACAAAAATCCATGTAATAAAAGTTAATAAAGGAAAAATATTAACCATGGTCATGGGACACATATTCCTAGTTGAATGTTGGGAAAAATCATAGTGATGGGGATCACCAGTGATTGATTAATGGATTAGGAAATTGGAAAAGGAAATAGAAAAGGCTCTAGAAAGGAAAAATGACATTTTTGCACAATTATTTATGAAAATAATAGAAATTAGGAGAAAATGGAGGTGAAAGGTAACAAGTCACATGTGAGGAGTAAAATGAAGAAAATAGAGGCCTCATTTATAAAAGGGATTTTGAGGATTAGTTCACAAACTTTTTTCAGTTAAGTTTTGGAGCTCTCTCTTTATTCTCTCTCTCTCATACTCCTGGAAACTTAGGGTTTTCTTGGATCACTCTTGGAGGAGTGTGGAATACTTGGATATTTGGAGCAAGAAGGCAAAGGAAGAGAAAGAAAGCACCAGAGGACATCGGGATCAACAACTACAATGGGTTTTTCTTGCAGGAACCGAGTTCCATGTATGTTTTCCTTACTATTTTTGTCATGCATGAAATATGCATGTGGTTTATTGGTCATGATCTGTCATTGGCATGGAGGATTTCTTGGATTGATAGTGGATTTTCCTAGCGTTGCCATTCCTAGATAACCATGGTGTTGTGGGTTCATTTCTTTGTTTTTTCTGGTTGGTTCTCATGTTTCCTCTAGATTGGGTTGAGTTACTAGTTCCTGGAGCCTTGTTTGGACAAAAACTCTCGAACCCTACAACAACTTGAATTGAGTTACTAGTCCTGGAGCCTTGGTTGGAAAAATCCTCTGGAGCCCTTGGTGGGTTGAGCTACTAGTCCAAGAGCCTTGGTTCGACAAACGCTCTAGAGCCCGATGATAATTGTGGTTTGAGTTACTAGTCTTGGAGCCTTGTTTGGAACAAAAACTCTAGAGCCCTAGAAAGCTTGGGTAGAAACAAATCTAGTGATGGTTTATGATGCCTGACTGTGAGGTGGAATCACTATTTGATGGGTTGAGGTGGTTTGGCCTCTGGAATCCTTGGATTTTTTTGATTGATGTGTTTTTATGAGGTCCCACATTCATTCTTGGAATATGGCACTAGGGTGACTAGCTAAAGAGAGATTTGGCTCAACCATGTCTATGGTCGGGTGGTTCATGGAAGTCCCAAACCTGGTTTTCCTTTCCATGATTAATACAATATTATTTCTCCTTTTTATTTCATTAATATTATATTGGTTCATATGTGGATTATATGGTTGTTGTTTCCCTGGTATTTTTGTTGTTATTATGCTGGTTATGAACATGTATTATGACAGTGGCTATGTATGGTTCTCACCATGTTTTTACTTGTAAATGAATGAAAATTTTATCTATGGCCTAATAGATGAAATTGAAGCTATTGTGTTGAGGAATCAATTCTTCTTAGTGATTCTTAGATAAGTATGAGATCCCTATGCTCAGTTCTATTGTTAAGTCCTATAGATTTTATGATTGTGACATGTTTGATGAAATGCCTGTCATGGCTAGTAGGGGTCTAGTATATTTCTTGTTCAAGTAATTTCATTTGTATCATTATTATGTTGTTATCTTTAGTTTTGAACCTTTCATTGAGTTTTGGGTAGTGACCTAAGCTCTGGGCCTAAAAAAGTGGCACCAATCTCGGAGTCACATGCACAAGTCTAAGGATAAAAGTCCCCAGATGCATGCATACCCATGATGTGGGAGAATCTGGAGCCTATTGGATACATGCTTATCCATATGAAGGGAGATTTTGAGGGTTTAATGGTCTAAAAACACAATAGGACCTAGGGGCTAGCTACTTGAGTGGTTGGGATGGCTCTTGAAAGTTATTTTGTTGATGTGGGAGGTATGTATGGTGTGTTTCCATCGATTCCACTTCCTTAAGGTGACTTAGGAAGTTGAATCCCATTGTAGTAGCCTATAATCACATATTTACCCCATTTGGTTGGTTACTTGGGTAGATGTGGGAGGAGCGTGTTACAATTTCTGAAGCAGAGTATATTGCCGCTTGCATGGCTAGCTATGAAGCAGTTTGGTTGAGGAAGCTCTTTGGAGAGATATTTGAGAAAGCCCTAGATACTACAGTGGTATATTGTGACAACAAGAGTGGGATGTATCTAGTAAAGAATCCCATATTTCATGACAAATCCAAGAACATAGAGATTCAATATAATATCAATTCATTCGTGACATGATGCACAAAGGAGCCGTTAGACTCCATGACATATCGACAGATGAGAAGATTGTAGATATTCTTACTAAGGCTTTTCTAAAGGGAATTTATTGGTCTTCAGAGAGCATCTTGGACTGATGGATGTGACCCCTCCTGATAAGGAGCATCACTGATCGAGGACATTGAGCCAACTCTTCACTCTTGTGTGAGCTCCTAGGGTGTGGAATTGAGATATAGGGTTCCTAGGGTTGAGGGATCTCTAGACAATAGGCTATCACCCCTATCTATTAACCATAGGGTTGGAGATGTTTCTCCCCCATCTTTGTCTTTTTAGAGTATACCCAAGTTGGCATCATACCCACAAGTCGAGTTTGTTGTGATTGTCCCTCCCCGTCTAGCCAACAGGTTGAAGAGGCTTGGGGGCATGTGATTCTTACTTTTGGTAAGTTGAGTATCTTATGAAACTTAGATTATGATGCAGGTGTTCTAGCACATGAATCTTGAGGGTCATTGTTGGAAGATCAGTAGTAAATATGATGGTTCGATATGTCCTCCCCTATATCACCTATTGCTCGATGTGGGGTTAGAGATATTTAGCTCCCCCATGAGATTCTGGGTTGAGATGTATTCCCTGATGTGGTTTTAGATTGAGATATGCTCTCTGACAATGTAGAGGGTGGTAGAATTAGCTCCCTGATGATTTCTTCTTTAGATTCAATAATGTTTCAGCATATAGAGTTAAGTAGATATGGGACATGACGACAAGGTATACATGACATATTGATCAATAGTCAGATATAGTCAGGTGGAATTCTCCGTAGTTGAGAGGGAGTGCTAAATTATGCAACTATGATCAAATTCCACTTTGGATAGTTTATATGATGGAGTTGATGTTTGAATTTAATTCCTCTTTTGGATAGAACCAAAATTGACTTAATGAACAGAAAAATTGGACAAGGGAAAGTGTACTATGAAGAAAAGCCCATATATGCACATTTGGACAAGATCGACCCTAAAGAAAACTGGCCACCCATGGAAGCCTATAAATAAAAGTGACCTCAAGCTCATTTTTATATCACCAAACATCTTCTTCTTCTCTTCTTCATTAATTGGCTTGCATAGGTATGAGGTAAGGGTGCAAACAAAAGTTTGCAAAATTCTAAAATTATAGAGTCCAAGGCTCGCATATGTTTTAGGGTTTTTGGGTTACAGTCATAGGTACGTCACGGGGAAAATTAAACCACAATAGCTAGCTTGCAGAAATCAAGGGTGTGACTAGAAGCCTCCAATCGCTTGCACAACTTCTTCTGCATGCAATTGAGAAGTTTGACTCAGATTTGACTGAAGAATGAAGTTAAATGCAGTTGAACACAGAAAGGAAAAGTTGTCTATGATATATTATGATGCTGGAAAATTATTTCTGAATGTTATTGGGGTGTTTTGCTGATGATAATTTATTGGGATCATTGTACTCTCTCCTGTACATTTTATGACAATCTAATAGAAGAAGAATTTCACATGGTTTCCCCCTTGTGGGGATTTTCCATGGTCTTTGACAAAACTTGTGGTCTCTTGTTGATGTGTTGATTGCCTGCTTTGTCATTTCATTTACTTTTATATCTTCGATTACTGTTGATGAATGGAAATAATATTTTTTATTGAAAATATTGCTAATTGAAGTATTGAATTGGGCTAAAGTAATTGATACATCATAGAACAATCTGAAAATTGAGCATGCATATATACGAGAATTTTTGGAGCATGACACCTTGCCCTCACACTTATCGAACAAGGAGAAAAGGGAAATCTAACTAAAATATATATCTGACCAATTGTTTCATGGATTGGTTTTCTAGACGCACCACAATGGTTTCCTGCTGAGGTGCCTTGAGCCATAGGATATATACAAGGTCTTGAAATATTTACATGATGGAATGGAAAGTGGCCACTATGAAGGTGACACTACAACACATAACATTATGTGGGATGGTTATTATTGTCCCACTCTTTTTAAGGATGATCACACTTATGTCTACAATTTCCAAGCATGTCAGAGATCCACCAACCGCAATCAAAGGTCAATTGCCCCACTGCTACGAGTAGCAGTTGAAGAGCCATTCCAATAGTGGGGCATTGATGTTACTAGAGAAATGTTTCCTCATTCATCAAGGAAACATTGATATATATTAACAATAACAAATTACTTCATTCATGGGTCAGAAGAAGTTCTTCTCAAACAAGTAAATGATTAGGAAGTCATCCACTTATTGCAACATAACATTATGACTAGGTTTGGCATTCCTACGTCACTTGCCTCTGATAACACAACATATTTTCATCATTAAGTATTTATGAATTCACATTAGATTTTTTTATGATTGAAACATACATCTAATTACTATCCATAGGGAAATGGTTTGGATGAATCTACAAATAAGAATCTTATCCATATAATCAAGAAAACTATTTTCTTCAAACAAAGGAACTAGCATAAAGCTTTGACCAATTCTCTTTGGGATGACTATGTTATTCCAAATCCTTCCCTGAGAACCTCACCATACTTCTTGGTTTATGGTAAAGAAGCTATATTTCCTTCGAACCTGTATCTTTCAACCTTGCACCTCTCTCAAGAGTCACAAGGTAAACCTTGCCTCCTGGTTCAGAGTAGGATAGATACACTACTTAAACTTGAAGAAGAAAGGCACAAGACCAAAGAATGATTTTCTGTACATTAGAACCATGTAAAGCACTGGTTTGATAAGAATTCCATAGGGACAAAGAGATTTGATGTAGGTGAGCTAGTACTGAAGTGGGATAAACCCTATGAAGAAAATGGGAAACACACAAAGTTCTAGCCATTGTTGATTGGACCATTTTTTGTTGATGAAAAGATCGAAAACAATTCTTTCAAGCTGAAATAATTAGAGGGGAGGATTGACCACCTTCCCATAAATGGGCAAGATTTAAAGTGTTAATTTTGATAGCAGCTACAAGTTTCACTTCTTGTACAATTGTTTTGTTTATTTCTCTTTTGTTTGTGTCCATTGTTTGTTTGTTATGTAAGTCATGTATTGTCGCATCTTGTTGGTCAGTCAATGTACATAAATAAGACCCTTGTGTAAGGCTTTGTAATTTAATAAAAGAGGAGCGTGACAACCACAATGCTTGGCTTTCTATTTTTCTCCTTCTTTGTTTGGGAAAATTCATAGGTTGAGCTAAGTCCAGATGGAAAATATGATTCATCCAATAGGAGAACCTTGAGGGAACCTATTAGATCCATTCCTATACTGGTATCTAGTAGATGAGAGATGAGGATAAGATGTAAAGAAAACAAACAAATGTCAAAGGTATTAAAATACTTCTTTGAAGGGGAAACCTCCTATGCTCTCAATAAGTTAGGATCCCTCTTATTCTCGTTGAAATAATAAGTTCCAATGCACAGTACTATTAAAATAAATAAATAAAGGGTTAAAGAAGATAAAGGATTCCCGTGCAGGGAGGAGATGCAAGCAACTTCGTCGGGGTACTTTCGAGGCTCGTTGGTAGCGAAAAAATGTTTGTGTTCCTGAAGTGACTCTACCAGGGTGTTTTCCAAGCCTGCTGGCAATGACGAAACACCAGGGATGAAAACTCATACTTTGAATATCATAAAATCACCACACACATTACCCTTTCCTGTATTAAAACAATTGTGATATGGTGTACATTTTCTCTACGTTTCAACCAAGTTGAAAAAATGAGATGCTATGTGTGAAATAGCGTCGAAAAGAGGAAATTGAGACAACAAATACTTTCTAAAGGTCTGACCCCTAACCAAAATCTATTCTTTGTATAGAAGCTGAAGTCCACCTAGTGTGTCGCTACTATAACACCCTCCAAAAATTTGCTAGAATTGAATTTTGGAGCCTACCATCACTATCGTATATAGATTTTCTTTGATTATCAAGTTTTGTTTCATATTATTATATGTGTTTCAAGTGCCTTTGTATGGTATTAAGTTTCGTCACATTGATCATAACATCTTTTCGTGCATTTTGTGGTCATACAATCTTTGTTTTCGTAAAACAACACTTTTGGGTCACAGATGCACACACTATGCTTGTTTCATTAGGGGAATGTATATTAAGTAGTCCTTTGACATATATTCATCATTGTTAAATTTTTTCTAAGTTTTCATTATGAGCCAATGTACATCGAGCTTGGTTCACTGTTTAAAATCGTCTTATTCACCCCTCACCCCATATCTCAGACTTAGATAAATTTTAGGTTCAAAGTGAACTCATTAAGGAAATGAATGAATGAACACACTCTGAAGCCTTGATGAGGAATACTTCATTGTTCAAAAGTGTGCCATGCGCACTCCTAAATCCTCTTTCCCCTTCCTTAATCCCAACTGCGCCCTTCAAAAGACCAAGTCTTCCTTGAGTGGACTTTTTCTACTTGAAGGAGTGTGTCCTCCTTGAGCACATAGGTTCACCCCGAAGGCCTTTAAGCTTCACCCTTCAACCTTCCCTCATGTGCCATGCACCCTCTTAGAATATTTGAGTGCATGAGCGCACTTCGAAGGCATGAAGCACCAACCTTCAACCTTCAAGAGTGTGCCCTGCATCCTCCTGTGTCTCTTGATTGCATAAGTGCACCCTAAAGGCCTAAAACCTTCCTCCTTCAGCCTTCAAGAGTGCACTCTTCACCCTCCATAACTACCTTGAGCACACAATGCGCATGGGAATCCAAAATCTTTCCCCTTCATCCTTTGGGCTTGTGTCATGCACCTTTCCTTGACTATCTTCTTCCTTTGAGTGCATGAGTGCATGTCGAAGCTATGAAGTCTCTCCTCTTCAGCCCTTCAGCCTTTCAAAGTGCACCCATGTACCCTAAAGCCCCTTTTGTTCCTCTTGAGTGCACCGGAAAGGATTGAACAAAAAATATGCATGAATCATGGTATAATAAAATATTTTTAGGCTAATAGTTTCTCATCATGAGTGATCACAGATACATGTATTCCAAAAACACTGTGGCAATAACACATGAGGAAGAATGGGCAAGGAAACCAAACAAAGAGAAGCTCGTAAGAAACGAAGAACACGCTTGAATCTTGATGATCAAAGAAACCCCAAAGACTCCATTAAATCAAAGATCCTTTGAAGGGTAAGTACATCAACGATCGAAGTTTCTCGAAGAATGAAGATACAACTAAAAGCCATGTCACCACTGGAGAAAGTCCATCTCAACAATCACTATTAGTCCTAGTCATCAAATATAGTGACATGTCAAGTCCCATCACATGATGATGTGAAGTCATGATGTATTGTTGTAATAATTGTAAAGGAAAATAAGTAGAAGTCCAAGAGTCATATGTGAACTATGAGTCATAGAAGTCCAAAACACATGTAATATAAAAATTCATATGTAATTCCAAAATTCATTTGGAATCCCAAAGGTTGTATAAGTCCAAAGGTCACAAGAAGTTAGAAAGTCAAGATTCATTAGGATGTGAAAGGTCATTCCTCAAGTAATAAATAGATCTTTATTTGTCATGTAAAGGAATTGTAACCCTCGCTTCTCCCACAAGGCATTAGAGGGACAAAGTTAGTACTTTTGGGAATTAAGTAGTGGCTCTAATGTTCCACTATTGGAGCTAGTGGTTTTCATTGCATTTATGTATCTTGGGACTTTTACTTAATATTGAAGCCTTTTAGGTTAGCATGTTTTCACACATCGATTGTGAATGCTTCTATGACTATTCTTTGAATATTTATGGTTCATGTTTTCTTCCATTAGTACTGGATTAATTGAACTATTCCGGTTACTTCGGTTCTCCTTGTTGGAAATGTGTTGTTATGCTATAATGATTGTAGCATCCATGTAAACTATTCCGCTTGATGTTAGATGAGTCTTACTTATTTGTGTGTGTCTCCATTAGTGTAGTACTATTAATTCTCTCTTAGAGGCTCACTCAATTTTCCCTGTGCAGTAGAAGAACCTTGATACATCAACAATTGAACATTCACAAAGCATACTAGCTTGCTCATTTGAAAGGAAAACTATGATTCTCTCTCCTACTGATAGCTAAAGCCAAGGCACATATTTAAGTAAAACAACAATTGGGTCGTATTCCGAATGGGACTCCTACACCAACGGGTGTGAGGTCTAGTTGGGACCTTATATTAGGGAGATCACCTGTATGTTGTTGGTATCCAACACCGTCAACACCCCGCCAACGATCCAGAGGCTCAAGCCAAGGTAGGTTTCCTGTAAATTTTGTCTCTTTTTTTGCAAAATAAAATAAATTAATTTGAAAAACAAACCTCCTATACAAAAACTACAAAAAAAATCACGAAACCCACCATGCAAACCAAAAAATACGACTAATAAAACCCTTTAAAACCACAAAAATCAACTTAGAAAACCACCAAGAAAACCCTTGAAGACCAAAAACAGCCTAGAAAACCAAGAAGAAAAACTATAATTTAGGTTTTGTTTTGTTTTGGTTTGTTTTGTTTTTTTTTCATTATGTAAGTTATCTACAATATTAGGATGTTTATTATAAATATTTCTATTTTAAAACTTTATTTTTTAATTATTTTAGGTTTTATAATTCTTTTTAGGATTTTTAGTGAAATAATAAAAAAAAATTGATTTTTGTTATATTAAAATGCATTTTAAATTCGAACAAATATGAGTAGAAATATGCCAAAAAAAATCCAAAACAGAAAACAATTAAACTATAACCAATAAATAAATAAATTAGAAGCTTTAGATTGACATAATGAATATGCTTTCTCATGGTGAACTTCTATTAAGCAAATAAGAAATTTTGTTCATTGTTTTTTTAAATTTAAATAAATTTATATTTAAATTATATTTTAATAATAAATATAGTAATTTGTTTAAAAAATCAATTGTACTTAAATAATATTAACTAATTTAATGTCCAAAATGAAAATTATTTGATTAATTAAATTTATTAACCAATAACATATATATTATATATATATATATATTATATATATATATATATATATATATATATATATATATATATATATATATATATATATATATAAAAGTTCTAAGATATAACATAACTATATCTGTCATATATATACAAGATAACTATATATAATTATATAACATAACATAGCATGTGATATAACTATATAACTATATAACTGTATATAACATAGCTATAGCTATAACTTCACATAGACATATAACATTTAACATAGTTTTATAACTATTTAACATAATGTGATCTTCGTAATAACATAAAATGGGTGATGCTCAACAATGTTTTAAGACTTGAGTTGATCTTTAAAGTGTATTTTTCCTTAAAATTTCCACTACTCATATTTGTAGAATTATTTAATATAATTATATGACCACTATGTATCTCTTACTTCCCACCCTTAGTAAATTTATTAGTTGAGTAATGATTTTGTAACTTATAATCCTATTTTTTTATTTAACTATATAACACAACATAACATAACTATAACACACACACACACACATATGTTCAAGTTTCAACAATGCATCATTGATACATACATTAAATCCATGATGAAAAGTGCATTTAAATTGAATATATAAGCATTTTGACTCTTTTCTAATTTGTACCATATTGTTTCATTATGTAGTGTGTTGTACTGAACACATTGTCCTCAAGTGCTTGCACCTAGTACATGTCATGTGTCAAAGTCAAATGTTATAAGAATTTGTCTTATGAATTATTTGATTGGCATGAAATTTTATTAGTTTTGCAAATAGGTTTATTTCAAATTTTTACATAGATTCACATATTTCTGCTTTATGAATAAAATGCATTATTTAGAAATAAAAAAGAAGTGTAACGTAGATTTAATCACCTTTTTCAATTGCATTTACATGGAACTCAATACTTTGGTTGATAATTTATCAAAAATGAGACTATTTAGTTTAGGACTTCAACCTAGATTATTCTATTTGAGTTTATAATTGGTTTTCTTGTCAACATTCTTTCTATGTCAACATTTTTTTCTTGGATTAATTTATGTGTATTATATGTAATTTGTAGAGCCATATCCCATATGCCCCCCAACCGCAACCCTTCGGAGTGTTGGGGACTCTGTTATACATGAACATGCTATATCACACAACCATACTAGAGTGTGTGTTCCACTCATAGATCCTCCGTCTGACACCAATCAGATTGTCAGAGCCAGTGTTTATGTCTCTGTTGATGATCTTGCTATGGATAGTTGACCTTATTCACCAATTGTAGGTACATATCTTGCATTTTAAATAATCTTTAAACTTTATGTGTTTATGTCTTGAAATTGTCTTTAATTTTTAAATCGTCTTCAATTAATGTCTTTGAATTTAATGTATATGTTATTATGTTTCTAGTTTGTTATATATATTAAATTGTGTTTATGATTTGCAGACCCTCAACAGGGCGAAGATGAGCATCAAAGTGAAACGTCAATCCCTCCATGAAACGATGCTATAGACAATATCATAGTTGAGGATGTTAGGGCCCAGTGGACATGAATCAAATGAGAGCTAGATAAAATATCTGCTATTTCTCCTACTAGGCATAGTTTGTCTTTGATGTTGGATAACATCAACAAGTTGATTGAGGCATACCAGATGGCAAACCCACAAATCCACCTCCTATATTCCATACATAAGATTAAGAGGTTGGAGGTTAGAGGCCCACATACCTGGAAGGTGGTGAAAGATACCACCAAGAATATTGATGTTTGTTGGGAGTTGTTTGACATCCATATGGACTATCATGCTATATGTGTTGGTATGATTCTACTAAAATATTTTAAGAATGTTGATGCAACCCTTTTTGTTTATGATCGATTCATTGGAGCTTGGGGTCAGTTCCCCCACCATGACCAGGTCCCCATTTATTTTGCAAAGCATATATATGCAAAATTTGTACGACATATGAGGCTAAATTACATGATCCTTTAACTTCCATGGATATTCCACTAGATAGTTTGTCATAACAGATCTAATAATATTATACTAAAACTTTGAAAATTCTACATTATTATAGTTTATTAAACTTTAAGATATGTGGATTTAACTGTAATTAGTGCATGCATGCGAATGGAAATTATGTAGAAACGTAGAGAAAAATAAAATAAGCACACATACACACACACACACAAACACAAGAAACAAGATATGTTCTTTGGAAACCCTTTCGGAAGAAAACCCAACTGGAAGGTGAGGCCATTCACTCTCTTTCTCTGTCTGGAAATATAGCTGCAGGTACAAAGAAGTAATTCCTATAACTGATTGGCTACTACAATGCACAAATCCTCTGCGTGTGTTCTACCTCCTATCTCTCCTGTCTATCTTTGCTCAACTATGGAACAAAATTCTCTCAAAAGAATGCAATGCCTCTTCCTCCTAATGGCCTGGTTATAACACAACCCGATAGCCTACTAGTGGTTAAGTTTGACTACATAAACTCTTGACTAGAGTTACAAAATAGACTCTTATATAGTCTTTTACATAACAAACACATGGTTAGCCCCATTTCCATAAATAATGGGGGTTGACGCGACATCCTCCAAAACTATAGGTGTGATAGCAACAAGGTCAACTTCTGAGTGGCATAACGTTTGCATATAGACTCTGATTAATGTGCTTATTTTGTTGTTGGAAATATATCTCTGTGTAGAATATCATGAAAAAGTGTTGCACTAGAGTGGAAAATCTTTACCCCCCAAAAAATGTCGTTTGATGCCTCAAAACACTCCTGAAAGGTTTTAGACCCCGTTTCGCCAAACTGGGTCCTGCTTGTAAAAATGGTACCGTGAGCTGATTCCTCCACTTTTACCATACCAAATGCATCAAAATGGATGAAAAATAATATAATGATCCAATTTAGATCATTACACTAGAACCATATCCAATTTTTATGGGCCTGTCTTGAAACATAGTTATGAACATGCCAGGGCTCTTAGGGACCCTGTACATGTAGCACCACCTCCGAGATTTTTGCCATGACCATCTCAAAGCATGGTATTACCGATGGAGCTATATTAGTCGTTGCATCTCAATGTTGAGATTGGGAATATCATTGCAGATAATATGCAGAGGACATTGACCATTGCACATGTCACATTGCATGGAGAGATGATCATACCCCCTTCATCGGAAATACCACATGATGATTCATATCTTGAGAGTCTAGGGCATGACCAAATTTTTCCATATGCATGTACGTGTCATGATACCATCCCTGACATTTGGAGGGTGCACGACCCATGTGACACAAACTAGGTACATATATATGGAACTTTTGACTCTTATCATCAAATTATACGTTATTTATATTAATAAGTCTATGTCAAATTGCATTTATATTAATAAGTTCATGATAACATGTTTGCACAACCTAGTTGCACATATGAGCTTCTGAGGTCATCTTAGGGGAAGTTGACCAACTAGATAAAACTCCTATTGTGCATGTTTCCATGGCTCAGTCTCCTCCACCTCCACCTCCACCTCATAACACTCATGTGGAGGAGAGTCTCTATGTACAACCACATGGACTAGAAGTTGAGGTAAATTTTTTTATTCCTATGATTTCAACATTTTCTTTTTTTAAGTGACATATATGCATGCTAATTAATTTGTAGACTAATTATAATTTGTCTTTGCCATTGTGTACACAGGTGTAGATGCACAAGGGTGTTGATGCTGCAGTTATGTGGACACATGAGTGGGATGCTAGGTATTACGGTATTGAGCCACAAGCAAGGGAGCACCAAACCCAGATTTATTAGAACCCCATCCCACCTAACTTCCATTTGCAATCGACTAAGTCACAGGTAGGGACTAATTAAATGCACAATTCAAAATAATTTATTTACAAATTGTTTATTTTGTACAAATAATGTTCTAATTAATTTTAATTTGAATGTGTTAGATTGCAGTACCGAATTATGGATGCTCATTCTTTGCAACGGAACACACATAAGAATTCTAGAAGTGATACTTTGTAGAGTGGATCATAGATAGTTTGAATATTTTCAGGCCCATTTCATAGGGCACATTCACATCTAATGTATAAACTTTGTATATTTTAATACATGGACAATTTATGGATGCATGCACATTATTTCAGTTTATGGATACTTATTATTTTAGTTTGTGGATGTTCATGTATAATGTAATTTGTATATATTTTCACATGGACAATTTATTATCACATATAACTAACAAGATAACAATTTTGACAATTCCGCAGGTAATCAACTAAGAAAATAAGTACAATCTTAGACTATGATGCAAGTCACTTTGATACTTAAAATGAACTAAAATATACATTCATGGTTCAATTAAAGAACACAAATAAGATTGAAATAGATTTTAAATTCAATTTTAAAAGATGTCTTCAACCAATAATATTCAACAAATAAGTTTATTAAATTTATTTCTTTTGAGGTCATCTACACGAGCTTAGTCATAACATGATATAAGTCATCTATATTGGAATTTAGTATAGCAAAAAATAACTAATGATATATTTTTAGATAATTTTATATAATTTTATGAACTTTCCTAAATTTAGTTGGCCATCTAAATATTTCAATCAATTCCTTAACTTAAGACCTTCAATCAAGAACATTCAAGAAGTAAAATTTTACAAATTAACAATATTGATATCTAGTTTCATAGACTAAGGAAATTGTAGGTTTTAACCCTGTACAGAAATTACCTGCATACGAATTCTAAAACACAGAAAAATAAACAATGCGAGAGCATAACACATAAAACACATATACACAAAGATTTTCCCTTGGATCCCAAAACTGGGACTACCAGCTTGATTTTTCATTATGTTCCTTTCAATGTTATAATACATATTTATACATGCCAAAGCATCCAACACCATGGACTGAAAACCATCGCGTCCAAAAAAATGTGTGAAAATCATGCACAAAACCATAGGTGAGTTTGCCCATCCTAACATAGGGTCCAGAACCAAAATTTTCTGGGGCGCTACCCCGAACCCCATAAAGTGGGGTTACGGGTACACCTCAAATCCACCTGTGATCCCCCCCCTCCCATTACACAATCAACGCAATGAAGGGGGCCTCCGCCGCCCTTCTAACCCCTTAGTTAACTACGTGGGCTGGTCGTGGAAAGAATATAACACAACCCAACATTCTCTCACTTGTTGTTTTCTTTCCATAGGAGGCCACAAGAGAGCTTAGTCATTTTTCCAGCCCTGAAATGCCCATTGTCTCTCCACACCAAGATAACTTCTCAGAGATCACAGATTTTGTCAATGCATCTGCAATATTCTTCAAAGTTTCCACCTTTTCCAGCAACACCTTTTTGTCTTCTATCATATCCCTCACAAAGTGATATTGAACATCAATGTGTTTTGTCTTTGAATGATATTGACCGTTCTTTGCAAAGAAAATTGCACTTTGGTTGTCACAGCCTATCCTTATAGCTTCCTGTACTAACCCCATACTTGAACACAATCTCTGCAACCAAACTGCTTCCTTGCTTGCATGAGTGGCTGCCATGTATTTTGCCTCTGTAGTTGATAGTGCCACTACAGATTGTTTCTTACTCATCCAACTGACTGCACCTCCAAATAGGTTAAATACATACCCACTTGTAGATTTTCTCTGATCCAAATCTCTAACCCAGTTTGCATCAACAAATCCATGAATATCCAACACTCTGTCCAATCTTGGTCTTCCTTGGTAGCACAAACCATAATCACTAGTGCCACGCAAATACCTAAAAAACCGTTTTACTGTTTTCCAGTGCTCCTTCCCTGGTTTTGACATAAACCTGCTCAATACTCCCACTGCATGTGCAATGTCTGGTCTAGACAAACCATTGCATACATCAGGCTACTGATTGCACTTGCATATGGAACACGGGAAATGTTCTCTTCCTCTTATTGTGTCTTGGGACACTGCTCAGCAGATAACCTCACACCTATAGGAATAGGAACCTTCAGCAGTTTACTATCCTGCATATTAAACCTCTATACTATTGTCTCAACATACTTCCTCTGGTTTAACCAGAGCTTCCTCTTTGCCCAATCTCTTTAAATTTCCATGCCCAAAATATAGTTTGCATCACCAAGATCTTTCATGTCAAATTTGGACGACTATTGGGTCTTCAAATCCTGGATAATTTCTTTGTCATTTCCAACAAACAACATATCATCCACATACAAGACCAGATAAATAACATGGTCACCAATTAATTTAAAATACACACAGTGATCTGCTTTGCTTCTGGTGAAGCCAAGTCCCTGTATAAATGTATCAAATTTCTAATACCACATCCTTGGTGACTGTTTTAGCCCATACAAAGACTTCTTTAACATGCATACCAGTTCTTTCTTACCCTTCACCACAAAGCCATCAAGTTGCTTCATGTATATTTCCTCTTCCAGATCCCTGTGAAGAAATGTTGTCTTCACATCCACCTGTTCTACCTCAAAATCAAAAGTAGTAGCAATAGATAAAAGTAATCTAATAGAAGTTACCTTGGCAACAGGAGAAAAAATATCACCAAAATCAATTCCAGGCACTTGGGAATAACCCTTTTCTACCAACCGAGCTTTGTATTTCTCCACCTTTCCTTATGCATTGTCTTCTTCTTGAACACCCATTTGTTGCCAATGGGTTTCCTTCCAGCCAGCAACTCCACCAGATCCCAAGCCTCATTTTTGTGAAAAGATGCCATTTCATCAATCATGGCCTCTTTCCAGAGTTTTCCATCCTCTGAATCCACTGCTTCCTTCACAATTCTGGGATCATCATCAATAATAGACAAAGAAAAATTTGAATAGAAAGAATATGGACTATACCTCTCTGAATTCCTACTTTCTCGAACTGATCTTCTCATAGCTAGAGTTTATGGCTCTTCATGTTCTGATTCCTCCTCTCTTGTAGAGTCTGATTCTTCCTCCTTTAGCTCAAACTCTATCTTCTCAGGTTCCTTTAGTTGGACTTCATGTTTAATAACATCTTTCACCTCTCTGCACACCACATCTCGGATGTACAAAACCTTCCTTGTTACTAGGTTCCAAAGCTTATAACCCTTTAAACCATCCTTATACCCAATAAAGATGCACTTTTCAGATCTACTATCCAACATGGTTCTCTTCTCCTTTAGAACATGTACATATGCATCACATCCAAATTCCCTTAGATGTGAAAGAGAGGGTTTCTTACTAGTCCATACCTCTTGTGGAGTCTTATCCTCCAACGCTGATGAAGGTGATCTATTGACCAGGTAACATGCTGCCTCCACCGCATCTGCCCAGAATTCCTGTCCTAACCCGGCACCACTGAGCATGCTTCTTGCACTTTCCATCAATGTCTTGTTCATTCTTTCTACAATTCCATTTTGCTAAGGTGTATATGGAGCAGTCTTTTGTGGTGCAATACCACACTTCTTACAGAATTCTTCAAATTCCTTGCTGCAAAACTCTCCACCATTATCTGTCCTCAGCACCTTTATCTTCTTCTCTGTCAGATTTTCCACGAGAGCCTTAAATTCTTTAAACATATCAAAGACTTCAAATTTCTTCTTAAGGAAATATATCCATGTATTCCTTGAGAATTCATCTATAAATGATACATAGTACACAGACTTACCTAGTGATGGAACCTTCACAGGTCCAAACACATCACTGTGCACATATTCCAATATTTGTTTCGCCCTCTTACTGCTAGAGGGGAAACTCACCTGATTTTGCTTCCCATATACACAAAATTCAAAATTCAGAGAGTTATTACTCATACCTTCTACCATACCTTTACCATGAAGTATTCAAAGGCCCTTCTCTCCAATATGTCCAAGCCTTTGATGCCAAAACATGGTTTTCTCTCCAGAGACCACTAGATTTTCTATTCCACTTTCAGGAACAACAGAACTGTTGCACCCATCAATAACAATGCTTCCTTGTAGCTTGTACAGAGTTCCAATTCGAACTCCCCACATCAATACCAGTGCTCCCTGAACCATTTTTCAGGTATCCTTCTCGAACACTGTTTTTACACCTGCATCATCCAGCTTGCTTACAGAAATTAGATTTCTAGCCAATGCAGGAATATGCAGAACACCTGGAAGTGTTCTAACCCTTCCACCTTGTAACTTCAACTTTACTTTTCCGTGACCAATGATTCTAACCTTCTTATCATCCCCTAAGAAGACATCACCACCATCGTATTTCTCATACTCGCAGAACC
The DNA here is from genome assembly GCA_000404065.3 of Pinus taeda. Classification (NCBI taxonomy): domain Eukaryota; kingdom Viridiplantae; phylum Streptophyta; class Pinopsida; order Pinales; family Pinaceae; genus Pinus; species Pinus taeda. The sequence goes on from APFE031615686.1 coordinate 25,207, forward strand.
AATCTCTATGGGGAGTGAAGTAAAAGGATGCACCTAAGTCAATCAACCATGCCTCATGATCTACATGTGTACCTGAAGAAGCCAAGTACAGATCTCCACCTTCATTTGAGGTGGTTTTCACCTCTGCAGAAGGAGCATAATCAGATCCCTTTCCTTTATCAGGAGCTTTAGATTTATAGTCCCTTTTGTAGTGCCCTTCCTTTCCACATTTCCAGCACACCACCTTTATATGTTTTCTTGGAGATTTAGATCTCACTCTAGATTTAGATCTCCCACTCGATGACTTATTTTTGTTTCTATTCTGGGACCGTCCTCGTACAAACAAAGCATCACCATTCTGGCTCTCCATATTTTTCCGTCTCATCTCCTCTGTTAGTAAGGATAAGACTATTTCATCAAATTGCAAGGCAGTTGCATTGCTACCTATTGCAATAACCAGACTATCCCACGAATCTGGTAGAGAACACAACAAGCTGATGCATTTATCTTCATTTGAAATTTTAATATCAACAGATGCTAACTGACTTACCATAGTATTAAATCTGTTCAGATGTTCTGTCACGGAGTCTCCATCTTTCATCCTTAAGTTATACAACTTTTTCCGCAGGAACATTTTATTCACTAGAGACTTAGATTGCTGCAAAGTCCTTAACTTGTCCCACAAAGCCTTCGATGTAGCTTCCCCTGATACATTCAGCAATACTGAATCTAAGAAAAACAATCGTATTGTGCTCTTTTCCTTCCGATCCAATTTCTTCCATTCTTCATTAGACACTCCCGTTGGTTTAGTACTCAGATCTGCCACGATCCACTGATCTTTATCCACCAACAGATCCTCCATCTTGAGTTTCCACTAAACTCTGACCATTAAATTTCTCGATCTTTATCTTTCCACTACTCGCCATCTTCTTTCACCACCAGAATCAATCTCACAGATCTCCCACTGAACAAGGTCTACCACAGGTCCGAGCGAAACCCCTCAGCAGCAAAGGCATCCCCTTCAAGCCAAAATATCTCCAATACCAAATGTAGGTTTTAACCATGTACAGAAATTACCTGCATACGAATTCTAAAACACAAAAAAATAAACAATGCGAAAGCATAACACATAAAACACATATACACAAAGATTTGCCCCTGGATCCCAAAACCAAGACTACCAGCTTTATTTTTCATTATGTTCCTTTCAATGATATAATACATATTTATACATGCCGAAGCATCCATTACCATGGACTGAAAACCATCACATCCAAAAACATGTGCGAAAATCATGCAAAAAACCATAGGTGGGTCCGCCCATCCTAACATAGGGTCCAAAACCAAAATTTTCCAGGGTGCTACCTCAAACCCCATAAAGTGGGATTATGGGTCACATCAATCCCCTGTGGAAACCACCCGCCAAAATCTCTACAAAAATCGACACAACGAAGGGGGGCTCTGCCCCCCCTCTAACCCCTCAAATAACTATGTGGGCTAGTCATGGAAAGAATATAACACAACCCAACAGAAATAAGTACTTGATCTTACTATGATGCAAGTCATTTTGTTACTTGAAATGAACTAAAATATGATTATGTGTACATCAATTTAATATTGAACTTGTAAAAAGTATCTTTTAACGTAATCAATGTTTGTTAATATAAACAATTAATGATCTGTTTCTATAATTTAATGCACTTTCCTAAATTTACTTTCCTATCCAAGTATTTCAACCAATTCGTTATCTTAAGACCTTCTATTAAGAACATTAAGGAAGTAAAATTTTACAAAATAACAATTTTAGTTGTCATATTGGCTTGTATGAACTCTCTTTTAGTGCACAATCATTGTATGTTAAATTACAATGATTTTAAAAGATGTCAAACAGTAAAAGTTACAGATAAGTTTTATTCAATTTTATTTCTTTTGAGGTTATCTAAAAGATATTAATAGTCATACATGATATCTATACTATCTATCTATCTATCTATCTATCTATCTATCTATCTATATATATATTATATATATAATTCTATTTGTTTCACTTTTTACAATCCAATATAAAGCATGTGTGTAACTCTTTCCATGTTTTATATCAAACTGACATATGACATTTATTAATATCATAAAAATATTTCAATGTTGTGCATATCCTAGATAGCCAAATTTCCATTTTAAGTAAAATAATGTTATATCAACTTGGTTGTTACATACTAAAATGGATTTTCTAGAAACCAAATGTATGACATGTATATAGATCTATAAAATTTCTTGCATGCCCAACATGGATACTATACATGACATTTAAAAAAATTAAGATATTTTTTCTAATTAAATCTAAATCTAAATCCCTATTGATTCTAAATTTTAGATCTATGGGGTTCGCATAAGGATCCTATCCCTAAAATTAAAACCTCCTTGAAATTTGGTGTACTTTGGAAACTAAAGCTTATATAACATATATTTACACCATTATGAATCCATCCTCTATTAGAGGGAAACATTTATCTATTGAAAATTACAAAATTACAAGAGTATTCAACTATCACATTTAAAAATTACAAAGTTCATACATTTGAGATCTCTTATACTAGATTAGATTACATTTGAATGCTATAGACTTGACTTTGGGGCTTTCCATTTGCATCATCTACTCATCTAGGCAATGGCTCATAGGAAAGCAAGTCTCCATAATATGTTCATGGTCTGATTATGTCATCTTCCATCTCCTTGGTTCACCTTTCTTTGTTTTGATTTCTATGAGATTGATCTGGGCATCTATGACTAGATGACTATATTGACAAGATATATATTCAAGCATGAAATCTATATAAATGATGTGATCATCTTGTTTTTTAACCTTTTCAAAAAATGTTCCTTCACAACTATGTCACCAATTTGGTATGTGAATTGTCTGGCTTCATATGGTCTCAACAACCTAATTTTCACCTGTATGCCTCACATCAAACAGTAGGCCATGTTCTCTTCATTTCATGTGGGGGTAGTGACAACACAAACATTACCTACAACCAAAATACAAAATATGTATTATTTAAATAAATTCACGATTTCAATTTATAGGAGAAACTATTAATGATAGATGGGCCACCTACTTTTTAATGATAATGTGTAATTCTAAGCAAAGTCCACCACTGATAAGATTGTGCCTAACTGGAATACTTTGTTTCAAAGCTTAAATTCATATGCTTGCCACCTAGACCTATAAGAGTGTTTGATATACTTATAGATCTGGTTTTGAAATACCCCCATGATTTGTGAAATAGAAATATCATCCTCAACATAGTTGATCCTCTTAGGTGCCACAGTTGAATAACATGGTTTATTTCCCACGAAATACTCATAATTCTTCCATGTGATGGTGAAATCTAACATCCCAGACTAGGATTAATAAGAAATTTCCTATGGAACAATTCCAAAGAACCACATTTAGTGCATCTCTCCCACCTATAAAATTTTTGTTGTAAATCAACCCTTCTATCTCCCTTCTACACAATATTGATGAAGAAAATCTTGCATTATAAGAGGAGGAGGGTCACCGTGACAATTCTTCTTATAAAATTCTCAAGAAATGTCATAATGAAGATAAAATTCAACATGATATGAGAAACAACATGTGTCATGTATTGTATTACGCCTAATAAACCATGGCTTCAGTTTTTTGAAACATCTCTATGGATATCTTCACATGGTGATTGTTTTCCTGAAATTCCTCAAACAATGCAACTTCTATCATTTCTACAATGTGCTTAGTTTGTTCCACATACTCACTTTTAGCTATGAGATGCCATACAACATGCTTTCTATATGGAATAGGACGGGAATGGCTCTCCCAAAACTCTACCACATGTGCTCTAATTCCTGCTATAAGCCTGGTTTGGTAGGGTTTCCTGGTGATAGGATCCCAACAAGAAGATTCATTATTTTCATTTACTCGAACCTTGAATTTGGTATGCTTGTGTAATTTTTTTCTCGAGACATGGAACCATTTTGACATTGTTGCCAACTTTTTTTTCCTTGACGTACTTGGTGCAACAATAGCAGTTGTAATTTCCTTGCATGCAACTCAAAAATCTATTTTTATTTATTTTCCAAACATAGTGAATGCCTTTGATATATTTTTAGTGAAATTCATATGTGTCTTCTTGCTTTTCACATTTTGGAACCCCAAAATACTTGTCACATGTTTTAGTTTCCTATGCTTGATCAACACATGTAGTATCTGAGCTTGTGCAACAACTAAATGTTTCTCAAAATATTTTCGAATGATGTTATTGACCTAGTCTCTAATAGTGCAAACATGGATAGGCTCCCCAAAGTCTTTATGGTGATAGCATCCAAAGTTTCTACAAATGGTCCACCCCTTTCCAAATGAATGAAACTTCCTATTATCCTATCAACTTGATAGGGAAAATCTTCTTCCTCTAATGGCTGATTAGCTTGATGCGGCACATATTGTTCCCCTAGTGATAGTTGATCAACTTGATAGGGAACATCTTCTTGTAGTGGTTAATCAGGTCCATAGGACACATCTTGATCATCATCTTGTTGATAAGATTGAAGGGACATGTATTCTCCCTCATGTGGTTTCTCAATTTCCATTCCTGGATAGTGGAATACAAAATATAATTGTAAGTCAAGTGAATCATCATCACAAGATAGGTGAATAGTAGATCTAGATACACATATTTATTTAAGAAATCACCATAGGTGGCAGGAAAAGATGGGTCAAAGAAGAGTGCACCAATAAAAGTATCGATCCTTGTGTTAACAAAAAGGGTGATTCATAATATGATTAAAGATAAAATAATTCCTCCTGAATCAACAAAAATAAATTTGGAGTCGAAGGAGTCAAGATCAAGCGGTAGAGGAACATATTGTGTTTTTGGCAGTGGCGAGTTCAAATATCTGGAGACATGCTCTACTTGGTGAAAATGTTGGGTGTGGAGCCTAATTATCTTTTTGATTGATTAGAATTTTTTGTTTCAATTGGGTTGGATCCCCGTTCCTAATGGGGTGGAAATGTTGCCCATTTAATCATCGTCAGGGGGGTTTGGGGGGGGGCGACGATGACTTTTATGAGCCCCCCCTAGTAGGAGTTTGGGGGCAGTGACCCCAAAGTTGAAAATAGATGAAATCTTGTAAAATATTGTAATTTCATGGTCAATTTGGGTCTTTGATTAGGCACATGATTTGACGGTAGAAGTTATGTTAATTTAAAAAAAAATTCCCTAGAAGGCAACCCTCGGTTTATATGAGGGAATTGTATTGCGAATTTGTATTATTATTCCGAGAAAGAGAGAGAGAGGAGGATGTGTGAGAGTGAAGAGTAAATTACAACAGATCTACTGTAGGTTGTATCTCTTCATATTTCTAGATAATATAAAAGGAAGTAGTAGCTTTTTCTCCTTATACATATCCCAAATTGGGTGAACCACATATATCTGTGTCTCTCTTATTTGATGAGTTTCTGTACTTGTGCCTCCACAATATTTTGTGTATTTAATTTATTTTTTAATTAATTTCTAATAACTGCCATCAGAGCCAAAGTTCTATTTGGCTAATAAACTTGTAGGAGAGAAGAGTTGTTGGTTCAAGTGGGAGCAATGATAGAAGATGGTCGGTTTAGGGTTGAGGAATTTAATGGCCAAAACTACCAGTTGTGGAAGATGCGTATGGAATATTATTAGTATCATAAATATTTTTACCTACCATTGAGTGGAAAAACAAACAAGGCGACGAGTATGACAGATGTAGAATGTGTTATTCTTGACAGAAAGGCACTAGGAACAATACAACTATGTCTGGCAACATTGATTTCATTCAACATTTCAAAGGAAACGACAACAAAAGGTTTAATGATGACATTGGAAAAACTATATGAATTATTTTTTTCCTTAAATAAGGTATTTCTTATGATGCATCTATTTAATATGAAGATGTCATAAGGTGGATATATTGTTGATCATTTAAATAAACTTAACATGGTTACCATTCAATTAAGTTTTAGGGGTAAGTTTTAATGATGAAGTTAGGGATCTATTATCTTTTTGCTCATTTCTAGAAGGTTGGAATGGCTTAGTTATGGCTATCAGTAACTATATCTATGAATCTAGTACTTTAAAGTTTGATGATGTTGTTGGTGTTATCCTTAGTGAGGAAATGCAACAAAAAACCTCAAGTGAGACATCAAGTAATACTTTGATTGCAGAGACTATGAGGAGAAAAATGTAAAGAGGAAAGAGCCCAAGAAATCATAGTAAGTCAAGAAAAGGGAGATCCAAATCTAGATTAGGGATAGTGTGCTAGAAATGTGAGAAGAAAGGACACTTGAAGAAAGACTACAAATCTCAGAAAGGAAAGGGAGGAGATGGAAAATAAGAGAACAATCATGAAGCGAATGTGACTGGTGATGTTTTGAAATATGCTTTGATTCTTTAATTAGAGAATATTATTGATGCCTGGGTGGTAGATTCAAGGCCTCATTTCTTGCAACACCCGATAGGAAACATTTTCATGACTACGTTCAAGGATATTTTGGACATGTTTTTTTGGGTGATGATCAACCCTGTTAAATCATTGGAATGGGTAAGGTTTTTATAAAGAAACAAAATGGAAATCAATGGATATTGAAGGACATAAGGCATATTCTAGATTTGAAGAAAAATATAATTACAATAGGGGAGTTAGGTGGTGAAGGTTGTGTAACTATGTTCGCAGGCAAAACCTAGAAGGTCACTAAAGGAGCCCTAGTAATAGAAAAAGGAGAAAACATAGGTACATTGTATTTATGCAATGGTATTTCTAATTTTGTTATTTCTTGAACCTCCACAAGAGAAGATACGACATTGTGGAATCATAGGTTCGAGCACATGAGTGAGAAAGGGATGTAGATTCTTCACTCAAGAAATTTGTTTCCAGGTTTAAAGCATGTTGATTTGGATTTGTGTGAGAATTGTGTTTACGGAAAACAGAAGAGAGACAAATTTATCAGAGTTGGAAAGAAAAATAAGAGAGAAAAATTAGAGATTGTGCATACAAATGTATGGGTACTAGCTCAAGTATCATCTCTTGGTGGATCTCACTATTATGTTACTTTTATTGATGATGCAACTAGAAAAACCTGGATTTATTATATTCGGAATAAACCTTATGTATTTGATACTTGCAAGAAATGGAAAACTTTGGTTGAGAATGAGATAGGAAAGAAGATTAAGTGTCTCAGATCAGACAATGGAGGTGAATACTGCAGAAAAGGGTTTGATAACCACTATTCAGAACATGGAATTCACAAAGAGAAGAAAATTATAGGAATGCCATAGGAAAATGGTGTGTCATAAAGGATGAACAAGATAATCATGGAGCGTGCAAGGTGCATTAGATTGCATGTAGGATTCCCCTTACAATTTTTGGGAAGATTTTATAGATACTATTGTTTATCTAATAAATAGAGGGTCTTCAAGTTCCTTGGATGGTGAAATTTCATAGGAGGCATGGACAAGTAAAAAGGTAAACTACTCATTTTTAAATACTCTTGGTTGTGAAGCCTTTGTCCACATTAATAAAGAAAATAGAACAAAGCTTGATGCAAAATTAAATAAATGTACCTTTATTGGATATGGTGTTAATGATTATGGTTATCGCTTATATGATTATGAAAATCAAAAAATCATTAGGAGAAGAGATGTCATATTAAATGAAAAGGTCTTGTATAATGATCAAATACAGGAAAAGAAATTGGAAAAGAAAAACAAAAAATATGCAGTGCTTGATGAAATCACAGAAAAAGTAAAGGTGCCTAAAAACCATAATGATCAGCAGCCACAAAAATAACAACAACCACAACAACAACATACACCTAAAACAACTGAAAGTGGTGTTCAAAGATCTACCAAGATAAGTATACCCCCTAAATGATACTCATCTTCATTATATTATGTATTGTTTATTAATTCTGGTGAACCGGAAAGGTATGAAGAAGCATTGCAGATAAAACTAGGAAGAAGTGGGATCAAGCCATAGAAGAAGAGATGGAATCCTTGATGCATAACCAGACTTGGGACTTAGTCAAGTTGCCTGTAGGTAAAACAACATTGCAGAATAAATGGGTTTACATCTTGAAGGAAGAAGATGGAGGAAAACATATGTATAAGGATAGACTTGTGGTGAATGGGTTTGCATAAAATAAAGGTAAATACTTTGATGAAATTTTTTCTCTTGTTGTTAAAATAACTTTAGTAAGAACTATTTTAAGTCTAGTGGCAACATAAGACGTTCATCTTGAGCAATTGGATGAAAAGACAACCTTTCTCCATGGGGATTTGGAGGAAGAAATATATATGCAACAGCCATAAGGGTATGAGGTCAAAGGAAAGGAGAAATTAGTGTGAAAATTGAAGAGATTGTATGGCTTAAAATAGGCTCCAAGGAAGTGGTATCTAAAACTTGATAATTTTATGTCCAAACAAGGTTATACTAGATGTCACTTTGACCATTGTGTTTATCTTAAAAATACAAATGATGGAAGCTATATTATATTTCTATTGTATGTAGATGAAATGCTTGTTGTAGGGTCTAACATGTAGGAAATAAATGTGCTCAAAAGGAAATTGGAAAATTCATTGTCATAGGAAATAGGAAATAAATGTGCTCAAATGGAGAATAACTAGAGACAAGAAAAATTGCAAATTAACATCATTTTAGAGTGAGTACATAGAAAATGTGTTGGAAATGTTTAATATGCAGAATGAAAAAATAGTTAGTGCACCTTTGGATAGACATTTAAAGCTAAGTAAGGAGATGTGTCCCAACACCTAAGAAGAGATGGATTGTATGTGTAAAGTTCCATACGCATCAACAATTGCAAGCTTAATGTATGAAATGGTCTACAAAAGGAAAATATTGCACATTTAGTGGGAGCTGTAAGTAACTATATGAACAATCCAAGAAAAGAGCATTGGATGGAAGTGATGTGGATTCTTAGATATTTGAGAGGTACCAAACAATCAAACATTATGCTTTGGTGGTTCAAAAATTGCTCTACAAGGATATGTTGATGCAAATATGGCAGGTGATAGAGATAACATGAGGAGAACCACAACATATGTGTTTACTGTAGGTGCAAAAATTGTCAGTTGGGTTTCAAAGTTGGAAAACATTGTTGCACTATCAACAACAAAAGCAGAGTATGTTGCTGCTACAAAGGCTAGTAAATAAATGATTTGGTTACAAAGGTCCATGGATGAGTTGGAAAAGAAGTAGGAGCTCTGCAGGTTATACAATGACATTCAAAGTTCCATTCATCTTGTAAATAATTCAACATTTCATTCCAAGACTAAGCATATATAGCTCAAGTACTATTTCATATGGTCAGTGTTGGAAGATGGAGAGTTGAAGCTGGGAAATATACACACTAGACAGAATCCTGAAGACATGTTAACAAAAGTTGTAACCAGGGAGAAATTGAGATTCTTCTTAGTTTCAATTTGTATTCAAGTATGATGATGAAGATGAGAAACAACCGGGTCCAAAGTGGAAGCATTTTCTAACAAGTGAAGCAGCAATGTAGTTGCTATAATTAGTCTCCAAGTGGGAGATTGTTGGTTATGGAGCCTAATTATCTTCCTGATTGATTAGAGGTTTTTGTTTCAGTCAAGTTGGATCCTTGTTCCTAATGGGGAAACAACTCCACCCATTTAATCAACGTCAAGGGGGTTGATGAGGGGTGACGAAGACTTTTATAAGACCCCTAGTGAGGGTTCAGGGGAAGCACCCCAAAAGCTAAAAATAGATGAAAAGTTTCCTTGTAAAATATTGTATTTTCATAGTGAATCTGGGTCATTCATTAGGTGGATGATCTGATGGTAGAAGTTATGTTAATTTATGGTTTTTTCCTTAGAAGGCAACCCTTGGTTTATATGAGGGAATTGTGTTGCGACTGTGCATGATTATTCTGAGTGAGAGAGAGAGAGTAGGATGTGTGTGAGCGAAAATGAAATTACAATAGGTTTGTTGTAGGTTGTATCTCTTCATTTTGCTGGATAATAAAAATAGAAGGACTGATTGTTTCTTCATGGATTTAACCCTAATTGGGTGAACCACATATATATGTGTCTCTCTTTTATTTGCTTCTGTATTTGGGTATCCACAATATTTTATGTATTTAATTGATCCATTAATTATTTCTTAACAAATAATTGTGAAAAAAGTCGTATAAGTGATTTCTATTAGGTAGTCACATAACTGTTCCATTGAAAAAAAAAAAAATTGGAAACCCTATGGTTAGTCACAAACCCTAGGGAAAAGTCAAATGAAAATTAAGTTGAGACTTGGTAGCTAGGTAGCATAAGTTGACATGGACCGGGGGTTCTAAGTTGAAACATGAAACAAAAAGGTTTTGAGCTCAAGGAAATATGGGTCGAAGAAGAGCGCAGCAGTAAAATTATTGGTCCCTCTATCAATAGAAAGGGTGGTTCAGAATATGATGAAAGGTAAAAGAATTCAACATGTATGAAAGGTAAGAGGATTTTCATGATGATGTGAATTGTTCTAGGAGGCACCTAAAGATGATATAATCCCTATGAAACATGCAACTAATGACAAGAATTTTATTTCGAGCAATAAATCAATTGGCAAGAAGGAAAGAAATCAACAACACCTGCGACTATTGCATTTGTAAGCATACTTGAACACATGCTTTATTTAGGAAAACCAAATGAATCACATACATAAGAAAAAGCGAAAAATAAATGGTTAACTTTCACTTTAATTCTAAGCTGTGAAAGAATCAACAAAAATGGTTGATCTAAGGTTTTGCATATGAGAAAAATTCCTGAAAAGACCTAACATCCTTCCGCTCAAGTAGTAACCGAATCTCATGAAGATTTTAGAATAGAGTATTGGGGACACATCATAGATGTCACTAGTGACTCTTCCAACAACGAAAAAACCAACCAAGTTATGGAGAGGGTTATAGTGGCCAAACACACTAGGTCTACATCCTGAAAGAGCTGGCGACACTTCCAATAGCCTAACCAAGATCACCTCAGGTCTAAGTGCTCTTGCACCTCAACGTATAGGGAAAGATGCCCTAAGATTTGACGATAAACCCGCATCTAGTGGGAATGGATGAATCTTAGCTTTTGGTTGTTAGTTTTTGACCTATGATCCCTACCACATGTCGAGAGACAACATGAAGGTCCATGATAATCTGCCACCTAGGCCTTACCCCCTTCACGAGTTTCTTTCCATGTACCAGATTTGTCACTGGATGCTGCAGGATTTTAAGCTCCTGAAAAGATGACTTTCTATGTTTCAATATGAAAAAAAACCATGACAGCTTATGTGTTACCTATCACCATGGTCCTAGCTTAAACTATAAATTATCTTGTGGCCCCTATGGAGAATTTAGTGTGTTCAGGTTAAGGTTGTTTTTAGAAAGGATTTGCTTCACTTAGGGCGTGGAACAAAATAATACAAGCTGAAATAAATTAGGTACAAAGATTTTGGAAAGAGGATCCCCTTTATAAAAAGTTTAAGTGAGCTTAATGTGTGGGGTGATTGTGTGTGCAAGTGAAATTGTGAGCATACAAAGTGTAAATTGATGTGGAAATGCAATGATCCTTTACAATTCCCTTAATTAAACTATATGATGTATGTTCCTTTCAAGAAAATAAATGATGTGTGGATGATGGGCCACTTAGTTATTTCCTAATTATACTATGTGAGCATATGTTTGTGTGCAAAATTTCAAAGTAAATTATAAGCAATTACTCTAGATACTTGTAATGGTTAGCAAACCAAATTGGTTAGTAGCGATGGTGTGCGCAAGGTGAATTCAGTGCACATGCAAAGTGTTTAGATTGCAAGTATGTGGATATGTGGTTTATGACCCTTTAATACAATTCCCCTAAATACAACATGTGATGTTTGTTCATTGCAAGAAAATAAATAATGTATGGTTGATGGACCACTTACTTCTTTCCTAATTATACGATGTGAGCATATATTTGTGCGCAAAATTTCAAAGTTATGTTAAATCATGAAGTTATGTTGGCAAAAAAAAATTGATTAATTATATACAAATTTTAATGATATATTATAATTTAAGTGTTTAAAAATTTTCATTTGAAATATGTATTATATAGTTATAGTGTGTAGTTAAATTTATTTCTATAGGCAGTGAAGTTTATGTTAAATCATGAAGTTATGTTGGAAAAAAAAAATTCATTTCCTTAATTATATAAATGTTAATGATATATTATAATTTAATACTTAAAAATTGTCATTTGAAATATGTCAATTACGTTACTAGTGATATAATGTGTTGTTAAAAAATACATGGCTTTCTTATTAAACAGTTACAACGTTACCAATTACTGTCAATTTTTTTTAAGCCACATATCTCTCTTTGATGTGTTTATTCTGTGTCATAAATATAAATTGCTGTAACTAATATACTATTCCGTTACATGCACGTCCTTTATATTAAAAGCTATATCTCTCACTCAATTCATTTTCAAGAAAATTTATACCTATCTACTAAAAAAAAATGGAATTGCTTTATTAATTTAATTATTGTTAAAAAAAAAAAAAAATTAAATTCATAATTATATATTTTTAATATATGTACCTCCATTTCTCCATTTACTAAGTGAAGCATTTAGCCTTTTTCAAAATTAGTTCTTCTTAGCAACAATTTTTAGTTTCCTCAAGAGACTATATAAATCCTAAAGTAAAAGTGGTGTCTACAACTAAGATGGTGATATATATTTTTCCGTACATCTCATTGACCAAATATTTGAAATAAAATCCAATGCCAACTAAAAGAGATTGTGAGAACATAAGGAAAGAGAAAATTGATTTAAAAGGAACAGGTGTTAAGAATAAAATTAGAGAAATTGGAGAGTAAATTCTCAATATATACGTATTTCCCAAGTAATGTAGACCCACAAGCAATAATCTCTCTTCACTTTGCCCCCAACACATGTTTAAGAAATTAAAAAATTTAAAACCATTTGGACATAGGATTGAAGGGTGTGTGATAAATATGATCTATTGTTAGATATAACCCCAAATTTTACTAGTGAATCTACGTTTGAAGCTTTGTTTGGTTTCATAACAAATCATATTTACCAAGTGAAGCACTTCAAGACCTTTTTCAAAATTACTTCTCTTTAGAAACAATTTTCCATTTATTCAAAAGACTATATAAATCCGAAACTAAAAGTGATCCTTACTGTAACAAGGATGGTATTATATTTTTGTTCATATATCTCATTTACCAAACATTAATTGCTTTAAATCCAATGTCAAGTAAAAGGGATTATGAGAAGGGAATGAACTATATTTAAGTGACTAAAAAAGAATAGGTGTTAGGAATAAAATTAGAAGATTAGGAGAGTTTACTAAAGAAGTCAAAGAGTGTGGCTCAAAAAATGAGAAGAGGATGTATATCTAGTAAAGTTGATGAAGAAGATATCGTATAATAATTTTCAAGGTCATTGAACCAAAGAATAATATAAGTTAAGTTTAAAATCTTATATAGGAAGTCTAAGTACATATTTTAGAGGGAATTAATACTTAGAACTTAATGATATGGCAAACCTTTTGAATTTGAGAGAATGGGACATTCTTGAAAAA
>APFE031615690.1:0-38570 GCA_000404065.3 Pinus taeda
CCAAGTTATTAGGTATCTTTAACATTCATTAAGATATTCTTCGTGTAAACAGATATTAGTACTTGCATTCATATAATAATGTAAACCATGCAGAATTGCGCATCAATACAATATTAAATCATAAACCCATCATTTATAAGAAAACAAATGCAATCACTCATAACAGAAGTAAATGGACAAAACACAGATATTTCAAGAATAATCTCTTTGATAATGCTTCAGTTCTGCTTACAAACTCGAGACTACATTGCGCACTCAGTTGCAGGTGTCCGCGCACTGAGTTGCGAACTCTATTCTAGGCCTCTGCACACATAACTTTAGAGCCTCTCTTCTACTCTCATACTCTTTACTCTTCACTTATTAATGACCCATTACATCAATATCCTCAAATATGAACTTAACTTAACTCCCTTAGACTCTCTAGGACTCTCCTTTTTATATAATCTCATGGTCTGTAGACCATGGGTAGGTCTATACAAGATGGCATAACTTACATAAAATAAAGGAAAATCCCTTTATGAAACTTACTATCTACATGCTTCGTGACCACAACTTGAGGAGACTTTACATTTTGCACAAAAAAACTTGGTTTTTCTGCCCCAAAACTTGGGATTTTGCCCCAAAATTGACCCTAAGGGACCCCGTCCCAACAGGCCCCCAACACAAATATTGTGACTCACCCTCGAGTCACTCTACTGATGTTGAGATCTTAGTGTAGAGACCTCCGAGCTCAACTTGCGCCACTGCTACCTCAGCCACACTCTGCATGGCTGCCTACTTGAGCTGCTCGACTAGTTTTTCTATTGCTAGCCCTACATTATCTTCTTTTACCTTTTGTTGTGTCTTGTGTAAGCATGCCAGCTTCTCTTCAATAGTGGTAGAGATGACATAGGCCTCGTCCAACCAAGGCCCCAATCTGGCCTTGAGGATTTCCTCTTTCTATTGTGTTGTCTCCACCTGTTTGAGCAACTACTTTGCCTCATGCAGGTTACTCGATCGCTGTGATATAGTGACAGTGCACGTCTTCGCTCTTGCTTTGTAATATTGTTGCTGCAATTCCCTGGACTTTGTGTTCAACCTCTACAGGTTAGGATCCTCCTACAAAGTTGAAATGACCTCCATAAACTACTCAAAGAGCGTGGTGCAATCCACCACCGTGGCATCTATTATTTGAATGCATCCTTTACAGCTGCCTTGCATTGTTCTCTAACCTCTGCTGGAGTTGAAGGCTATAACTTCAACTCAAGCTCTACAATTTTAAGGTTTACCTCAAACTAAACCTTGGCCATCTCTATCTTCACATCGCACACACCAACATCCAACCTCCTAATCTTGGCCTCCACATCACTTCTTCTAGGATATGTAGTTCTGGAATGGTTCTCCATGCTTTGTCTACCACTGTTGCGGTTCACTCATTCTTCTCCTGAACATTCTTCGATGCTTCTAACGTGGTTGTATTCTCAACAAATATCTGTTCGTTGTTAACTTTCTACTCTTTGATCATGCTTAATGCACGCTGCTCTCGGTCCTTAAGCTCTAAAATCACACATACTTGTAGCGCATGAAGGAATTCACTACGAAGCGCAGCTAAGTTCAGAAAAAATATTCTTTAGAGTGCTAATAACTTTAGAGTGCTAATAGTAGCCTTGTCAGCGTCCGCCTCCATGCTAAGAGCTCCATCAGGCAACATGACGGCCTGAAGGTCCAAGGATCAAACCAGTTGTGCTATTTGACTAGCCCTCAATACCAAACTAGTTGATGTTGCGCTGCTCTACCCTAAACCTGCTTGGAGTCTAGTTGTTTGGATCTATAGCTCGTACATACCCATATGTATAATGACCAATGCTTACTTCTGTTGCTACTCAAACTATTGCAGTAGTTCCACTATTGTGCCCCTTACCTTGTCTCTAATATCATCCAAGTCACCCTCTGTCAAGGTGATTGGATCGAGCGATGATTTGGAAGCCTTGCTCTTCTTTCATTGTCCCTCCTTTTCCTATTCCCTATGTTGCTTTATGCAAAAATGAGTGATCTCCATATCTCCTTCACCTTGTTCTAACTATTGTTCGTCCTCCATTTGAGGCAAAGGAGATTTCTGACTTCGGTCAGAGCCATGCTCTTCTTACTCTTCCTGTTCCTTTGCAGCATGCTCCTCTTCTATGTGGTCCTTCTCCTTGGTCTCCTTCTTCCTCTTTTCTGCCAAAGGTTGAACCTTCAGTCAGGCTACTTCCTTTTTCTACTTCTCTGTTGAGTTGCTTGTCCTGACGATCAAATCCAATGGTGTGTGTCAATCTACTAGCAATTGCTTAAGGACTTTGGCAATGGCATAATCCATAGCCAAGTAGGGGAGATCATACCACTTCTGATCCAGATCCTTCAGTGCCCGGATGTAAACACGGTGGAAGTCTTCCTTGAACTCCGCGTACCCAGATAATTGCTCAAAGACGGTTGGTGATGACCGCGACTTTTGGTTGATGGCCATATGAATGCTCATCTCCATTAATACCCAAAAAAATTTACTTTCTCAAACCCGTACAATGTCCTTTGGTGGCCCATAGCGAAGAAAACTTCGTTGCTTCTGTTAAATATGTTTGAATCGAAGGAAACTGGCTGTCCTCCAACAACTCCCACGCGACCAACATAATTGACAATAATAGCCATGAGTAATGGAAATTTTTTTGCACAAGTAGTAGGCCCAGTTGAACTATACGCCCTCCATGCACTGAGCCGCTAACAAAACCACTAGTGGTGGCACCTCATCCGCACGACACTTCCTCATCACTTTTCCAGCCAAAATTTGGGTGGAAACCTTTACCGCGTGGTCAGTAATACTGGAAATAGAATACTCACACACTTTCTTATCAAGTTTCAACTTCTCCTTCATCTTCTTAGTAACGTTGCGCTCCCCCATATTTTCGCCAAATGCCTTTGTAGGATTTAGTCCAGAGTGAGTAACCATGTGATATGATGGATTAGTATATCAGTGATTAGTATTGGATCACTCAATCACAAGCACCTGTCATCCACAAGGCATGACAACTGCTTAATGAATTTCAAATTTATGGAGGCGTAGTGGTAGTGAGGCACCTATAGGAGGTTCAACAACCCTGCCTTGTTTACTCCGTGAATCCACTCCACTAGCTCCAATGCAGTGCATGCACGGTGACACCAGAATCTTTGTAGAATACTCACTTCATAAACTGCTCAATGTCTCCCAAATCCCAATCTTCAAGTTTTAGATGTGGGACACGCACCAAGCATGGCCCTTCAAAAGTGATTTTTTTTGGCAGCAATGGTGTGTTTAGGAAGAATTGTCCCTCATCTGGGTCCTTCGAGACCTTCACCTTTCCTTTGCGCAGAGGGATGTACTCCAGAAACCTCAAAATAAGGTCTACCCCCTTAATATCTATGTCTTCAGCACCCTCTTCAGCCTCCAAGTCTACCACTTTTCCTTTCTCCTACGTGGTTGTCTTTTTCTTCCACTACGCATGTGTAGCTGCATGTTTCCTTGATGACTCACACATTGACAACGTCTTCTTCAGTTTATCCTTCTTCGACTTGGGAACCTCTCTTGGCAGCATAGGCTTTGGCCTAGGTGACCTCGACACCTTAGGTACTGCTGCAGGAACCTCCATACTCATGACTTTAGGGGCAACTCCCTCAGAGGTGACAGTGCCCTTAGTACTAGTGGTCTCATCTAGTGCAGACATGACATTGTTAATCAGGTTTTGATCGGATTCAGGATACTTCTTAGACACGGGGCTTGGAATTAAATTCTCAAAGAGCTCATGCAACAAACATCAAGACTCAAAAATTATCAGAGTGCAAAATGTTTCTTGTTGGGTGGCCATCTATAATTCAAATTCAAATTCGACCATTTCCCCAAAAATCTGTTCATAAATGCGAGATTGGCGATAAATTTCCAAATATTTCACAATTAATTTCAGCCTTAAATTCCTTAAATTTTGTCTGCCCACTCCTCTTAACCATCTTTTCCCAGTCAAATCATGAACAATGATAGTAACAGTCACTTTCTCGCTATGTTGTGTGGTCTCACGTCCTGTAGTGTAGCTCCCTTCTCGCATCTATTGATATTGTGACACCCTTCTATTCCACGCAGAACCCTCATCGCACAGCTCTACAACCCGATCAATGTATTTTATAGTCTCACGCCTCCTTGCAGCTGCGTGGAGTGCTAAGATTGTGCTATTTCATATAATCATCTGGCTAGATCCCCAGTGTATGGCTTCAATCAGTTGCCATTTACCTTTCCTGAAAATGGATCTCCATTCAATTTCACAAGCTAAACTACTCCACCATCAGTAATCTCCTTGATCACATATCGCCCCAGCCAAAGCATCTGAAATTTTCATGGAAATTTATCAAACTTGTTGTCATGTAATAAAAATAAATCATTTACCTTGAAGGTGTGTAGTTTTATGTGCTAATCATGCCATACATTTTTGTGCTCCTTCTGAACTTATTGATGGAATCCAACCAAGAATATATCTTCCTCTAGCTCTGTCAGCTGTGCGAGCCGCTCTTCTAGGGCTCCGTGGTCAGCCATTCCTATGAATGCTGCTATGTGTAGACTAGTCACAATGTATTCCATCAGCATCAAAGCTTCTACACCATAGACCAGCCTGAAAGGTGTTTGCCCAATCAACTTCTTACAAGTATTTCTATAAGCCCATAGCACCATTGGTACATGCACATCCCAGTTGTTCTTCTGTGCATTTCTAACTTTAGTCATCGCATTCTCCAATATCTTATTAAACACTTCCATCGTCCCATTAGCCCGAGGATGATATGGCATGCTCTTTTGATGATACACTTGGAACTCTTCCATTAGAGCATTGATCATTTCATTAAGGAAGTGCGTACCGCGATCACTCATTAAAACCTTCGGGCAACCAAACTTGGTTAGCACATATTCAAATAGGAACTTCATTGTTTTTGCCCCTGTATAGTCCTTCACGAGGTGCACCTCTGTCCATCTGGTCAAATACTCGGTCGCATTGATGATATACCGCGCACCCATATTCTTTCCTAAAGGTTGAATCGGCCCTACAAAATCAATCACTCATTTTCTCAAATGGCTACGATCATACCTACAGATTCAAGGGTAGCTCATCCCTTCACGACGGCCTATCGGTTCTCTGACATGCATCGCATGCCTTACAATATGCTTTCGAATCCTTATGCAAGGTTGGCCACCACAGCCTAGCACGTAAAATATTAGGCGTTGTTGCTTTACCTACATAATGGCCTCCCGCAGCTCATCCATGAACTTCAGCTAGGATTCTGCTTCGTTCAAAATCAGGCACATAACGTCGCAATATTTTGTCTAATCCCATATTATACAAGTGACCTACAATAACAGAGAGGTTTATCACGTGCACCACTAATTCCTTCTTGCGTTGACTAGTGTACCCCTCTAGAGCCGTTCCCGTAGTCAGGAAGTGGATGATATCTACAAAATGATTATCTGCCACGTGCACCACAAAGAGCTTCATGTCAAACAATCCTTCTTCCAAATTAGTAGGCTCCTCTCTTGTTTCAATGCGTGACAAATGATATGAAGATGGCTATTGTTATTTCAATGAGTGATAGATGATCTGGCCCTGCTTTCAAGCATCCTAGCTTCACAATTAACAACAACCATATGCATATTTTCCCCCCAACATAGTCTTGTTGACTAGGTATTTTAATGCAAAATGGTCTGTGTACATCTTGAAGTGTTTGCCTAGCAAGTAATGCCTGAAATTCTGGAGCATGTACACCATAGATAACCCTTCACTCCATTATCGAATAGTTCTTTTCAACCTTTGACAACTTCCTACTCGTGAATGCTATTGGGTGATCCAATTCTCCTTCACCAACCTATGCCAGTACTGCTCCCAGCACAATACATGACACGTCCACTTGAAATTCCTTCTTCCAATCTGGGAAGACTAATATCAGCGCAATTCCATATTTTATTTTAACACATCCAAGCTCCGCTAACATTCCTCATTCCAATAGAATGTAGCACCCTTCTTCAAAATCTTTTCGATTAGCGGAGTAATCTGAGCATAACTCTTTATGAACTTTCGATAATGACCAGTATGACCCAGTGTTGCGCGCAGCTGTTTAACACTTCTTGGCACCTCCAAATTAATTATAACCATGATCTTAATTGGGTCCACCATTAATCCTTTTCTTCACACTACATGACCCAACAAGATTCCAAAAGGGATGCAAAATAAACACTTCTTCAAGTTTAGCACGATCTGATACATCCGACACATATCCAGCATCAAGTGCAAACTAGCTACGTGGAGTTTGACCAATCCAAACACAGTCCAATCATCAAAGTATACCTCCAAAAACTTATGAATCAACTCTTTGAACGCCGCAATGACTAATGCGAAAATATTTCTGGTGCATTCTTAAGTCCAAAAGGCATTACAATATACTAAAACCATCCCCACTCAGTCGGGAAGGTCATCTTACTCCAATTTTTCGGTGTGATCTTGATCTGAAGGTACCCCGAGAACCCATCATTGAATGAATATGCTTCCTATCCTCCTACATTATCCAACACTTCATCGGTGAACGGAGTTGGAAAATGATCATGTATGCAAGCATCATTCAATATCCTGAGATCTACGCATATCATTATTTCATCCTTCTGCTTCTTTTCTTGAACTACCATAGGACTTACCCAATAAAACTCCTCCACTGGTTCAATAATACCTGTTCCCAACATCTTGTCCAACTTCAAGTGGACCTTTTCCTTGTACTTAGGATTAAGGCGATATGGCCTCTACTTCAAAGGCTTTGCATCCGGTTTCAATGTTATCTTCATCTCTCCTAAATCGCCTCTTATCCCCTTCAGGTCTGAAAAAATTGTAGGGAACAAATCCTAGTATTCACTGAGCAACTCAGCGACCTTATCCACCGTAGCATCATCCTAGTAGTCCCCTATCTTCACAAACTTTGGCTCTACCTCTGTTCCAATGTTCACTTGTCTCGTTTTCAATGACACAGTGATATCTGGGGTCTCTATCCGTGGCCCCTCAACTTTGCAGTGACCTTCAACCTCTGGGATATTAATGTTCCTTGGATCCTCCTCTTCTTCATTAGTAGTCACATTGTAGCACTCCGGTGCATGGCACAACTGGGTGGTCCATTATTGCTTAATCAAATCCAATGGATCTTGTGGGATTCTGAAGATTTCCACCTTGATATCTTGTAGCGCTTCATCGGTGCACTCAAATCCATCCTCAAAGTTGAATGTCATCAAGAATCCTTGCCTCAAGATACCCCATTCATGTGTGCCATGGCGGAGATCTATCTCCAAGTACCAATTCATTGGTATTACGTCCAAGGTGTGACAAAATAGATGCACCCACTCGAGTTGTTGTTATTCTCCATAAGAATCAGTCCATTTTTCTAATTGATCATGTGGGTTACTCCTCCCATCATATTTCTCTGTCAATCACACTTTTCGGTGACCAAATCACACTCTCATAATTCTTCTATATTCACGCCATCCATCAAAATTGTCTTTATGCACACCCCACCATCTTATAGGCGTAGCATGTAGCGCCAAGTCCAAGGCTTGGAAGTGATGCTTCTCTGGCACTTCTCTTTCAAATGAATCCAAAAAATTATCAACATTGGTTAAACCATCATAATAAGGCAAACTTCTTACCTTCGATGATACGAAGCGCAATGATTTAGTCATCATGTTACAGCACAGCGTAGATACTTCGTGCAATCGATTCTGCCAGTGTTCCAATTCCTCATCTGAATCTAATGTGCAGGAGCTTTCACGGTACCATGCAATACATCCATTAGCTATTGGATTCAACCAATCTTGATCTCACGATGTTATCTTATAAATCTAGTCCAAATCATCGTCACTTTCATAATCACAGATTGGTTCAGTATAGTGCGGTCCTTCTCCAGGGTCTAGAGGTACTACTATGTCGGGCAATTTTCTTTCAAATGACATCATCTGCTTCTTCAAAATGAACACCCCATTCATGTCAATAGCCTAGTCGATCCCAAGGAGTGCAGGGTAGCGATTGCTATCATTAACAATCTCTATCACTTCAAAAGTCGTCAATGCACTCGTGCCTTTGACATCTACTGTCACTCCCTATAATCTTCCCATGGGGATAATCTTTTGCTGATTCGCCATCCTCAATTCAATAGGAGACCACTGTAGCGCAAGTCTCCCCATTCTCTCCCACGTTTGTTTAGGCAAAACATTCACATCTAACCCAAGAACTTGGTCCATTTCACACTCTCCTATTTGCATGGTGAGCCTAATCTCATGCCATATTCTTGCCTTATGCTTACCAATTTTCCTGACCACAGGTGGTCCCTCAGGAGCATTTTCTTTACTAGCACATTTATTGATCAACTCCTACAATCCTTTTACAGCCTTGCTATCATGTAGCAGCTTCATACAGGTCTCCAAAATGGTAGTAAGCAAGGATGGGTCCATATCTTTAGACTGCTTATCCTGACTTCCTGAGGTAGAAGCCTTAGCGAAGCTTTTCTTCATTTCCATGAAGTTTTCTTTCGCACTATTTCTCTGGAGCTTTGTGGACCCATTCACTTTCTTCAGGATACTTTCTCTTATCTTTTCCAGTCATCATTCCACTTCATAGCATGATATTCACATTAGGATCCTCTTTACGGGGTTCAACCCTCACCATCTATAGGTTTTGGGTAGGTTGTTAAGGCTACATCCCCTTTTCGCGCATCTTAGTTATTAACATAGGGCAGTATTCTGGCGTGTGGTCAAATTGAGTATAGCATTGGCACAATAGGCATGTCGAGTTCATACATTCTCATGTGCAGTGTCCTATCCCTCCACAATTGTAGCAAATAACTTGTCCCCAAACTCTCATAGGTCATCCTCCACCTCGGCCTCATATGCACCCCTGATATCCTCCTCGTGCTCCCCTAGCACCTTGATCCAGAGCTCGAGTTTCTGTCTACATATAATACATGGGAATTCTCTCCATCATTAATTCATAACTATGGCAATTGCGTTCATTGTGACCTACTGATTTGCAGAAGTTGCAGAAGAGCTGTTGTGGTGTATGTACAAATTTCTACAGTAAGTGACAATTGTCTGTCACATGTTTTCCATCTAGCTGGCATAAAGCACACCACAATGCCTGCCCTGTACTTGGCCTTGCTTGAGCTTCTGGCCTTAAGGGCATCAGCCTTCTTCCTGCAACATAATTCACAAAGACAAGGCAGTGATCTTTATCATGCCCTTGACTCTTACATTTCAAACACCAAACTTCTTTACACACCTCAGGCTGATCCGCTCTATCTTTCTTCAGACTTTGGAACTCTAGGAAAAGATTCTGCAACTCTGTGTGAATCTGCTAAACTCCCAAAGCAGCACCTTGAATTGGCGTCTCGTGCAATCTCATCGCAATCTCCAGGGCTTTCGCTTGGGTCCCAATCTTTTGCTATGATAAAGCAACCCTTAGATCAGGCAAGAGAAAAGCCACAAATGATTCGCGGTGTTTCCCATCCGTAATATTCATGTTAGCTTTGCAGATCTTGTATTTCAATCTTTGACCCATCTCCTAGGATGTCTTTCTAGGCTTCATCATGATCTCCTTGAATCCCACGATCGATTTCACTTCAGACTTGGGTCTATTGAATTCCTTATTCAACATAGTCTAAATATCTACCAACGCAATCGTCAAGTTATCAGTGCAGTGCTTAATGTACCACATTAGTGCATGCTCTTGTAAAGCAGTAACCAATGTTTCTTTCTTCATCTGATCATTTGTAATGTTCTAGGCCTGCCACACAGCCTTCACAACAAACAAAAACTGGTCCGGGTCCTCATTTCCCAAGCCCTTGAAAATCGGCAACTTCATTGTATTCGCCATATTGAATGGTGGTGAAGGTGGTGGCAGTGTGGGCGAAGGTGCATGCATCAGAGGTGAAGATGGAGGTGGTATGAGCAGATGGGGTATTTTCAAAAACCCTTGCCTTATTAACTGGACAACACTCTACGATGAAGCTTGTGCTGCTTCTTCGTCATCACTCAGACGAGGCTCAATCAGCGGGCTATATTCAAGACTTTTTCTCCTTCTATCCATGAATAACTTTCCACTTCGCGTAGCTCCAAACATCAAAGTAATTGCATAATCTACCTTCCAAACAAGAGCATTTCAATCCAAGTATTCAAAGGTCTCAAATACTTACCTCGCAGTCCCTTGAAGAAGTTTCACTCTACTTCATTGTAGTTGACTGAGGTATCCACCACGAACTCTATCAGAAATCCTCTGATGACACGATCAAGTGAGTGATCAACAGTGTGCACGATATTATCTTTAGAGGCTTCCAATCTCTGCACTAGCTTCGGGGTCCACATTATTGGACTGTCAAGCCTCCACCTTCCCTGTCCGTCTGCTAATTTAGTGATCCACTCGTATAGCTCAATCAAGAAGGAACAAAAGAAAATTTCATGGATCTATGTGTACAGGTACTTGTCCATCCACTATTCTTTTGTCAATCACAAATTTCTATTTTCTTACACCACAAATTCGTGGATCTTTCTGTCCAACCAGTCTTCAATTTGTTTCTTTGTTTGATTCCATTGATGCAACATCAAACATCTCTTTATGTAGATCCCAATCCTGTACATAGAACCATTTGTTGGATTAGTGGGTCCTGACCCAGGTTCAGACTTAATTTTTCCAAACAAATCCCTACACTACTGACCCTTTCAGCATCAATCTACGGAGCACGGACTAAAGTATCACCCCAAAGCAGTAAGGGGGGATGCTGGAACTAAGTTTCCACACCTAGAGATGATTATGATGTCGTTTTATGCCCTAAAACTTCCTTCGTGTAGATCGATAATCCCTTGAGGCTTATCGATATAACTTCCTTTTAGCAACCTCTAGACCTTCGCGAAGGTCTACGACTGTGTTTCGTGGACCTTAAATAGGTGAATCAACCACTTACGTGCCTTTGTAATTACTCTTAGTTCTATATTTAGCTAGATCAACATAAGTATTGGATATCTTTAACATGTATTAATATATTCTTCACGTAAACAGATATTAGTACTTGGTTCATATAACAATGTAAACCATGAAGAATCATGCATAAATACAATATTAAATCATAAACCCATCGTTTATAATAACATAAATGCAATCACTCATAACATAAGTAAATGGACAAAACAAAGATACTTCTAGAATAATCTCTTTCTTAATGCTTCAGTTCTTCTTACAAACTCGAGACTACCCTGTGCATTCAACTGCAGGGGCCCATGCACTCAGCTACGGACTCTATTCTAGGCCTCTATGCACACAGCTGCAGAGCCTCTCTTCTACTCTAAGACTCATCACTCTTCACTTCTTAATGACCCATTACATCAATATCCTCAAATATGAACTTAACTTAACTCCCTTAGATTCTCTAAGAGACTCCTTTTTATATAATCCCATGGTCTGTGGACCATGGGTAGGTCTACACAAGCCGACACAACTTACATAAAAGAAGGGAAAATCCCTTTATGACACTTACTATCTATGTGCTCTGTGACAAAAAATGTGCAGAGACCTTATATTTTACATAACAAAAGCTTGTTTTTCTGCCCCAAAATTGACCCTATGGACCCTATCCCAACGACATAGGTTTTATCAGGTTTTGATGGTGGTTTTAGTGTTTCCTTTCCATTTCCAAATAGCCATGGTGTGGTGTGAGGTGGTCTCAAGAAAATCCCAAGGGTTGGGTGTGGATATGTTCTTCTCCGAGAATCCCTCAACATATAGGTGAAGAGAAGAAAATTTGTTAAGGGATGGTGAAGGAATTCTAAGGCATCCAAGCTCAGTTTGGTTTTGAGATCTTGGGAGAAATTTAGGTGAGATCATCGTATGGTGGGGTGGAGGTGATTTAACCTCTAGATTCCCTTGGTCTTTTATGGATTGATTTATCACATGAGATCCCACATTCATGATTGGAATATGGCACAAGGGTGATTGGCTGAAAGGAAGATTTGGTTTAGCCCAATCTATGGTCGGGTGGTACGTGGAATTCCTTGACTTGGTTGGATTTTTCATGTGGTTAATAAGATCTAAGTTTCTCTTGTCTTTGATGAGTAACTGTATGTGTATTATGAGGCTTTAATGATTGTTCTATCATGGTTATTTACCTGGTTATACACTAGTTATAAGCATGTTTATATGACAGATTTAAGTATGGCTCTCATCATATTTTAATTAATGAATTTATGGTTAATGAATGCATGGCCTGATTGGTTTTATGCCAACTATTGTGAGAAGGCATCGATCCTTCTTTTTAAACCTCAGATAAGTTTCAAATCCATATGTTCATATATGCATTCATGACCTGTAGGTTACATGTTTACCATGTGTTTGACAGAATGCCTATCCTAGTTGGGAGGGGTCAGGTCAATTCCTTTTTAAATTTCTAGGTTTAGAAGCTTTTTTTCTATGTTATTCACCATTTTTGGAAGTTTCATTGAGTTTTGGGTAGAGGCATGAGTCATAGCCCTAAAAAAGTGGCTCAGAATTCAGGGTCGCTAGCACATAACTGAATGGAAAAGTCCATAGTTGTTGCGAAGTTGTCCTATGGGAGTGACTAGAAGATTACAGTCAGTTAGAGGGGTTATCAAGGAAGTGACTAAGAGACCAGGTCAGTGAAAAAGAGAGTCAACTAAGGGGCTGGACACCTGGAGGGGTTGGGTAGCTCCTAGAGGTCTTGTAACATCTGAGGGAAGTAAGTAAGTTCTTAAGTTGTCAACTCCATTTCCTTAAGGTCGTATAGGAGGTTAAGTCTTATCATAGTGACGCTCAACTCATGTTTACCCCGAGAAAACCGGTGAAAGTGGGAGGAGGCGGTTATAGGGTGGTATTAGACCGGGTTGCACTCTCTTTGGGTAAAATCTGGTGTTGTCAAGCTTATGGTTTTCATCCATGGGGTCATGGTATACAATTGGTATGGTCATGCATGATGTTGTTATATTAATATGATTATGAATATATATGTATCATTTTAATGTGGACTCGTATTGCAGATAAGATAAGCCTCCCATGAACGTTAATGAGGTATGGTTTTGATTTTGGTATCTATTTGGTTTATCTGACATGGTGTTGAGCCACTAATTTTTCATTATTATTATCACTTTTTAATGTCTATTTCTACCATTATTTATCACATAATTTATCATAATTTATCATATAATTCCATTTTATAGTTACTTATGCTCTTGTGAGTAAAAAATACTTGTTCCTCTTTATTTTTAATATATTGAAGATTATTATGCATTATTTTTCCACTGAGTGTTTATTAATAAATTTTCTATAACATCACTCATGATTTTAGCCTCCAAGACCTTTTCTAGATTGCAAATTTGATCTCCAACTCATAATCAAATATTCCAACTTAGAAATTCGTTGGAATAAGAAGTGACAATTTTGCGTTGCGCATTCCAAACAAATGAAGATGAATCTTGAAAATATGAAACATGGGTTTTATCGATAATGGACCCAATTAGTTTTTTGATGAGTAGTTTTCCAAAATCCAGTTTGTATTGAGATAAATGCAAGGTTCTCTGAAGGTGATTTTATTAGATTTGTTGTTGTGATTGTTTTCCAAATTCTTCCAATTGCAATACGAGATTCGACTTGTTCCTGCTGAATGACGATGGGAAGATCTTTTAGATCTGATATTTTTTATTGAGATCATGCAATCAATCCAAAATTATAATGGAAATCATTTTGTAATCAACTTTGTTGTAACTTCTCTTTGCTCTCTATGTATTATAAATGAAAACATAGATCAAAGAGAGGATGGATAATTAGGAGATAGGAGATGGACAATTATTATATAGGATGTAGGAGATGAGATAAGAGATAAGAGATGGGAGATGAACAATTTTTGAACTAGAGGCAAAGCTAAGAACTTCAATTTTATGTAATTTTTTCTCTCACATGTTTTAATCAAGGAAGTTATCCATTGAGTTCTACATCTGTTATCTGTAATTTGATCTGAGTTATTTCTCAAGGTGGAACTGAGTCTTGGGTAGTTGGGCCCACTACCTTGGATGGGCTTCTGCCTTGAGAATATAAAGTAGTTTAATTATGTGCTTGCTTATTTGAATTTCAATCATTGTTATTAAAGTAAATTTCCTTTTATTCAAGTAATTTGTCGGTTGTTGCATTTTTCAGATTTGTTGTTTCCTGCAATTTCTAGATTTCATTTAATTTACTACTCTAGATTAGCATTTGAATTATGTTGGGTGAAATAGATTAAATTTCCAATTCAGCAATGTGTGGTTTAATTTAGCAATGAGTCAAGTTGTGTGATTATCATAATTTTTTTTCCTATCATTTACTTTCTTCTTTTTAATTTTAGTTTTATTATTCAAGTCTTACATTTTATTTATTGTTGAATGAGTTTGATAGTATAGAACACAATCATATAGAACTAGTGTTAGCTTTTGGTATTGTTATGCATATATTTTTTTGATTGACTTGAAATAAAAATATGATCCTCGGGTTGATAATTAATGTTCAAGTGATTAGTTGTTTTATTAAGCAATTGATTTTACCCAACATTTTGGCACCGTTGTCGGGGAGACAGTGAAATTTCACTACCACACTAATATCTAGTTGTAGATGCATACCTGACTTCGTGAGAGTTGGTTATTGAAGATGGAAGGTAAGAACCTACATGCGCATCCTGGGGAACCAGTGATGGGTCTACTCTCAGTAGTCAGGCTTCGGTCATATAGCAAGCACAGAGAAAGGTAGTAATTTTAGAGGTATAATTTTGAAAGAAAACAAATATGATGATTCCACTCAAGTGGTGATGTAAGCACCACCCATTTCACTAACCAATTGACAAGAACATTTGAAGGAGGAGCCTCAAAGCAACACATGAAGAACATATTCTATTATGGTAAGAAATGGCTCACATTGCTACTTTTGAATTCCCTATCAAAGATCTAGGAGGAGTGACACAAATGCACATAATTCTCCCATCTTCTCTACCAAATTTTCACGATTCAACAAATGAAGACCTAGATACATTCTTATTTGAGTTTGAAGTACTTTGTAGAGGATATGATTATTGCAGTAATGATCAAAGGTTGAAATTGTTTCCTCTTACTCTAAAAGGAGCAACTCTCTGATGGTTCATGAGCCTTGGTGGGAACTGCATCCAAACATGGGAGCACATGAAGAATGTATTCTTGAAGAAGTATCAAGACTATTGCAAGGCCAATGAAAATATTTTCAGTATGATACAAGGGGAAGATGAAAGCTTGGAGGAATATGTAGAGCGATTTCAAGACAACCTTCAAAAATCAAAGCATAAGTATTTAGAAAAAGAGATCTTAAAAACACTCCTACTCAATGGAATCAGAGATGAATTTTTAGAACTCTTAAATCTAATGGGAAAAGGTGATTTTTCAGTTATCATATGATGATGTTTTTGAATTATGCATAAGGTATTCAAGAGGAATCTCCAAGGCTTGTAAGAATTCTAGAGAAGTTTCTTCTTTCTTTTCCAAATCTACTACAAGAACAGGAGATATAGGAGTTGAAATCGATGATTTATTTGAACATTTTAAAAATGATTTTATTAGATCTCTAAATTCACAATTGGATTTTTTGCAGGTTCAGAAAAATTAAGAAATTAAGGAAGTGTTTTTCTCTCATTTCCAAAAGGAGCATCCCATAGATAGTTGTTCTTTCTTATCTAGGATGGAAGCACGGGGGTTTCACTCAATTGACCTCTGACCTATCGTGTGCGTTCGTGGCATATTAAAACATACCCTTAATTTCACTGCATATTGGAAAATACCCCTAAAAATAACATTATTTAACGCCCTACCAATATGAACCCGATATGCCATCCCAATTTTTAAAACCCCTACTTCTACTAGATATTGTAGGTATCCATTTTTTCATTAACATTTTGTATACCCCTTTACATTTTTTCATTAACTTTCGGCTCCATTTTTTATACCTGACAATATAAAAACCATTTACCCCCTATATATCCCCCAATGTATTATGCCATTTTTCCCACAATATATATCCCCCAATATGAACCCACGTCGTATGGTATTGCTTCCCTAGTGAAGCCCCCATGGATGGAAGCATCATATCAAATAGATGGAGAAGCTGCTACAGTTTCACAACCATGGAAACCATGGCTTACATGTATGGTTCAAAACAATTCCTCTCCATTTTCTTACTTGCATAATCCATTATAGAATACTCCTGTGTTAGGGAAGCCATTTCAATGTCAATATAACCCCCACCAATCTTGTCTACAAGTTTGGCATGGTTCATCTTATGATTACATGAATACTCTTCCACATCTTGTAACAAAAACACATCATCCATATTATTTTCCAGCTTTTCAACAAAATATTTCTTGTCTATCAAAACCATCCACACAACCCAGTCAACTACATCATAAAAATGCTCCATGTCCTACACAATTTCCTCCTCAACTCATTCCACACCCTCACCATAATAAACTAGTACAACATGCTTATAGTGTTGAAATGAAAAATTTATCTACCCTTCCCACCCATTCTATCTCACATGCACCATTGCAGAAAACTTACATTGAGATTGGGAATGTTTCAAATCCAAAAATTGGAGAAGTTATGGAAGAAAATGAGGTTTCTTCTAGTCTACATCAACAAGCTATTTTAAAAACTCAAGAACTTCATGATATGACGGCTATGGGAAATTAAGAAAGTAAAGGATATATTGAAGATGGTTTCACTCAGTCATTTGTTTGCAGCATCACTCCATACTTCAACAATTTTTGACACCATCTTTTGGAGGGAAGTTGGCTTCTCATACCATACTATTTATTAACATGCATTTTTCAAACTTGGGCATGCACATACTTGAGGCCTTATTTCAAAAATGGTTCCACTAGTAGTAATCTTATACATAAGTATATTCATTTTTCAAAGTAGAGTAGGTTGTGTAGAAAATAAAATAAATAAGGACATAAATAAATACATTTTTTAATGTAAAAATACTTGTTTTTGTTGCAACACATTGTGGAAATAAATATCGGTGATAAATTTTTTAATTTATTTGTGTATTTAGATGAATTATATTGAAAATAATAGTTATACAAACACTCATATTCATTTTTATCACAAATTTGGAAAAATTTCTTGAATATCATATTTTTTTTGTCTTGCAGGCTTGATGAAAAATTTTGAAAACATAGTCGAGACAGTCATGTTTTGAGGGACCAACATGGAATATTTTTAAAAACTGTTTCTATACTAATTATCGCTTGATTTATACTTTCAAAACCAATTTGAATCACTCCATTTGGATTTGAAACGAAGAAGTTATAACCAAAACATTGACAAGGTGTTTAGTAGGCAGCTCAGGAAAAGAGTTGGGACAGTCAGTTTTTGGAGGCCTAAATGACTATATTTTTAAAAATTGTTTGTATGGTATATTAATCTATTAATATGGTTTATAATTATACTTTAATCACTTGATTTTAATATCGTATGAGAAAGTTATGACCCAAATACTGATTGTTTATCGTAAATTAGCACTCTTAAAACTCTGTTTTTCCGGCTATTCATTAGAGCATTTGACCCATCAATTATTCTTGTCTTTAAAAAATATTTCTATTGGAGATAAATAAATGAATCTAATTTAATCTACAATTTTAATAATTTGAATCCGTCATCAAATGAAAACATTATACCTAAAATATCAACTGTTGGTCTAAGTTGGAAAATTGAAAATGAATCTATTATGCATGTTGTTCTAAGTACAATTTACATATCATATCATGTATTTTTTAAAAAATATTTTTATTGGTGATATAACTTTGAAATAACTCTCATTTGGCTTTGGAATCACTCAAATTAGACGAAAAACAAAGGAGTTATGATTAAAACACTACAGGTTAGTATGATTGGTCACTGCTCTCCCGCAGGTAATAAATTAATTTTACTTTATTATTTTTTCCGTGGATTTGTTTTATAGAGTAACTACTTTTTATTTTTTTGCATACTTCTTGGATTAGGGGAGCCCGATAACCTCTCTTTCTCCATGATTTAATGTTTTATTATAGGTAGACGCTCATTTTTTGCAAGTCCTAGGAAAATAAAGAAGGTCAATTTATGAACGAGTTATTCTTGAAGACAATGTTAATAAAATAAGAGAATTTGATCTGAACACCTGTTAGGAAATTTAATTTCATATGATTTTGATTTTTTCTAGGTGTCACGATCTAATTTTTTTTTAAACATAATACCTTGTTACAAAATTGTTCCCGCTATTGCTCACCAATATGGAGAAAACAATATGAAGACTTTTTCATTACTAATAGATTCATAACAGAAGAAATGGAGAATTGATTTCAATTTGAAGATTCATGTCACTGCTACCAAAGCATTTTTCCGAGAGATCATTTTTCTTCCATTGATAGATTGTTGTTCCTGGAAACAGATTGATGTTCCCTTAGGAAACAACATCATGGTTGTTGTAACTTAAATTATTTATTTATTTATTATTTTTAAATAAAATGTTGTCTGTTTTATGATTTCTCTTATATTTTTTGTTTCAGGTGTTGCTTCATTCAAAGTTGTAGTTTCCATTACATTGGTGAATGCGCAATTGTTGTTATGTCAAATGAACAACTTATGTTCATTTAAACGGACAGCTCTAATTCCTTGTTGGTGTGTTTATAATTGTTGTTCGATCAATTGAAAAACTATTGTTCAGTCAATTGAATAGTTGTTGGTCGGTAGAACGAACAACTGTGGTTTCTTTTTGGTGTATTTATAATTGTTGTTCAATCAATTGAATAGTTGTTGTTTAGTCAATTGAACAGTTGTTGTTCAGTAGAATGGACAACTTTGATTCCTTTTAAGTGTGTTTATAATTGTTTTTCAATCAATTGAACAAAAGTTGTTCAGTCAGTTGAACAGTTGTTGTTCGGTATAACAAACATCTGTGATTTCTATTTCTTGTAATAAAAAATTTTGTTCTAATAACTGCACAATTGCCATTCAATTTTAACTAAGAATCCATTTTTCTCTCCCATGTTTTCCTATCAAAACCATATTTTTGGATTGGGAATTTGTACCCAAGATAAAGGAAAAACAATAATATTAATACCATTATGATTTGTAAAACCTTTGATGGTTATATTTACTTTAAAACTGACCGGGTTTATCTATATAATGATTGGTTGAATATCTTCTCTTTGAACATATCATAAAATGATTCACCATCTTAATACCATGTTGGTTTATATTTCACACTTCCAATTGATAATTCTCTTTGGTATGATGATATAGGGATAAAGCATAACTATCATTGGCATGTTTTACTTTTCACACCATCCCTAACTCTTAAGGAGTAAATGAGCCTCCCTCGCTTTACAATAAAAATATGGAAATACAATACAAATCTTCTTAAAGAGGATAGGGGGTATCATTACAAGCCAACCCACCATGATCATAAGGATGTAACAAGTGACATTCCATTATAGCCACCACACTAGGGTAAAGGTCTTCTAAACAATCAAGACTGTCAAAAGGACAGGAGGTCTCATCACGAGCCAATCTGATCACTTTTTTATATCCTGGTGAATGGCACTATGATTATCTGGTTACCATGCTAGCATAGTGATTTCTTTATAGCAATAAACAACCATCTAAATACTAAATAGAGGATTCTCACTCATTTTTATGTTAAAAGGAAACCCTATCGATGCTACAAACACTTGTTGGCAGCAATGGCTCTACTTATGGTATTGAAGTTCTATGTTACATTGCCAATTATTCTTTATCCCATTATTTCCTATTGATTCATTTCTAAAGGTGAATTTACCATTTGAATAGTGTTTATAACTATATTAACCCATATGCATGGTAAACTATACTTTTATATGAATTATATCAATATTGTTGGATCAATCGATACCAGCAGTCGTTATCATCTTTTGCCTATCATGCTTTCATCATATTTTTCCACCTAAGGAAACATCTCTTCTCATAATGATCAATTCTATGTTTTACTCCTTCTGTGGTCATTTTCCATCTTCCTGATTTGTACTGCTCTGGCCATTTTTTGCCATATTTACACCACTCTAACTATTGTCTTGCCACATTTATGAATTTGCCATATTTACACCGCTCTAACTATTGTCCTTCCACATTTATGAATCCCCAATGTCCTTTCCCTTTTTCCTATGCTTTATGGTCGTGGATCCCCTTTTCGCATTGGACTAGGAAGGTCATGCACTATGATGATATGACAATATATAATTATCGAACTCTGCCATAACTTGTTGATTCTCCACCATAACTTGCTGATTTGACAAAATATTATTATTGCATTTATACAAAAGTTTCTTCTGATTGAAATTTTTACATGCCGCTTATTTGTCGTTGTTCAAAACTAAAACTATGGATTCAAGAAAATTGCATGCAGAGTAGTGGATTGTTTACAGGATAACAACAAGTATGGGGGGAAAATCTATTCACAACAAGCCCACACTATTGCAACTAACAGAAGAGGCTCGAGCAACTCATGAACGCGAACAATTGTTCAGACATTATGTGCTTACATTGCTTCCACCTTTTGCATCACTTTCAATATTAGCTTAGCCCACATTAGCTTCAACAAATTCCAGTCCATACATGTCATTCGACATTTCTTCGGAGGTAAAACTTGAGGTAAAATAGCATAAGTTTCTGATTTATTAAAAATATAGGAGAATTTCATGAAAATCCATTGAGCATTATTTATCATCATTCATTCCACATTTTTACCACTTCTCGTTTTTCAGAGACATAGAAACTTTTAGTTTGGGGGAGTATTACTTTCATTCATTTGTTTACTATGACCAAGCCATCATCCATCGATATCCTTATTCATTCTCAAAACCTCCCTTATTCTATTTTGTTTTACAACAAGTAGAGATTTCAACAATGATTGTAGCAACCACCTTAATTTGTTTTCTAGTATTGCATGAGGGCATGCTAATTCTCCAGTTTTAGAGAGGAAATGCTACACATGATGGATGTTTTCCACTTTCTTTCTCATTTAAGGCATATAATTTCATTTTTATATAGTGCAGAAATTGATTTGCGTATATCTTTAAAACTATGAACTGAATTCTTGTGATATTTGGATAGCAAAGAGGTATCATTGAAATACACAAACCCGAAAATTTTCAATTTAAATTAGTTTGTAAAATTTCAGAAATCATGCAGTGTCACCTACAACCATTTTTCTTATGTCCCATGATCCATGCATCAAAATGATCTGATTTTTGGATTAGAGAAGCATTAATATAGTAGAAATCCTTGCAAAATTTTAGCAAAATATGGTTTGTAATTTTTAAGAAAATGGTTAATGAAGTTTGTCGTTACTTATATCATATTCCACTACAACTTCATATACATTTAGTTGAAATTCAATGTGAAAATTGTTACGCCTTCATCAACATTGCTAAAATTGAATATTCATTATTTGAGGAAGAAGTTATTCGTTCCATCAATTTCATGAATTGGGATGAACATTTTTGTATTATAGCTTGGTTAATACAGAGGCTTTGGGCTGCATGAGGACATGCAACATATTCAGTTTGGGGGTATGTTGAGCTACTAATTTTTCATTATTATTATCACTTTTAACATCTATTTCTACCATTATTTATCACATCATTTATCATAATTTATCATATAATTCCATTTTATAGTTATTTATGCTCTTATGAGTAAATAATACTTATTCTCCTTTATTTTTAATATATTGAAGATTATTATGCATTATTTTTCCAATAATTTTATTAATAAATTTGTTATAACATCACTCACGATTTTAGCCTCCAAGATCTTTTCCAGATTGCAAATTTGATCTCAAGCTCATAATCAAATATTCCAACTCATAAATTCGTTGGAAAAAGAAGTGATAGTTTTGTGTTGGACTTTCTAGACAAATGAATGTGAATCTTGAAAATCTGAAACATGGGTTTTATGCAGAACGAACCAAATTAGTTTTGTAATGCACATTTTTCCAAAATTCAGTTTGTATTGACAAAAATGAAAGGTTCTCTGAAGGTGATTTTCTTAGATTTGTTGTTCCAACCGTTTTCCAAATTCTTCCAATTGCAATGCTAGATTCGACTTGTTCATGTTGAATGATATTTCAGATCTAATATTGTTTATTGAGATTATGTAATGAATCCACTATTGTAATGGAAATTATTTTGTAATGAACTTTGTTGTAAATTCTCTTTGCTCTCTATGTATTTAAATGAAAACAAATATCAAAGAGAGGATGGATAATTAGGAGATAGGAGATGGAAAATTATTAGATAGGATGTAGGATATGAGATAACAGATGAGAGATGGGAGATAAGCCATTGTTGAATTAGAGGCAAAGCTAAGAACTTCAATTTTATGTAATTATTTCTCTCATGTCTTTTAATTAACGAAGCTATCCATTGAGTTCTACATCTGTTATCTATAATCTGATTTGAGTTATTTCTCAAGGCGGAACTGAGTCTTGGGTAGTTGAGCCCACTACCATGGACAAGTTTCTTCCTTGAGAATCTAAAGTAGTTTAATTATGTGCTTGTTTATTTGAAATTAAATCATTGTTATTTAAAGTAAATTTCCTTTTATTCAAGTAATTTGTTGGCTTCTGCATTTTTTAGATTTGTTGTTTCCTGCAATTTCTAGATTTCATTTAATTTACTGCTCTAGACTAGAATTTGAATTATGTTGGGTGCAATAGATTAAATTTCCAAATCAGCAACGTGTGTTTTAATTTAGTAATGATTCAAATTGTGTGATTAGCATAATTGTTTTTCTTGTCATTTACTTTCTTATTTTTAATTTTAGTTTTATTATTCAAGTCTTACATTTTATTTCTTATTGAATGAGTTTGATAGTATAGCACACAATCATATATAACCAGTGTTAGTTGTTGGTATTGTTATGCATATATTTTTTCGATTACCTTGAAATAAAAAGACGTTCCTCGGTTTGATAATTAATTTTCAAGTGATTAGTTGTTTTTATTAAGCAATTAATTTTACCCAACACATGGCCTACTTTCTAGAAGAAAAGAATCATAGATGATGAGAAAAATGAGCATGACTTTCCCTACATATTATTTGGGAAAAAGTAGATGAGTATTCTCCTGGTATAGTAGATACACTAAGGATTTTGAGGGTAGAGATTAGAAGTTGCAAAGCAGACAATGATAGGTTGTTTGGGGCTTAGGAAAGACTTGCAAGGGCTCATGAAAGCAAATATAATTCAGTGCGGTGATTCTTCAGAGCTTTTCATATTTGGAGAGGCAGGGACTATTGGGGATCAATTAAGAGAAGGAAGAGAAAACTAATGGAGCCTATGGTAGTAAGTCTCAGTCAAGATACATGTTGGATAAAGTGGATACAATAAGAGGCCGAAAATCATTAGATACACCTAACAAGAGCACTAGTATGTATGGGCATCATTTTAGTTCTTCATCCAGGAGACATTATCACCATCATCACCATGATCATCCTTATAAGAGGAGTGAGTACTTCCCTAAGTTAAATAAATTCAAGCCTCCTACATTCGATGGAGAGATGAAGAAGCCAGAAGATGCAAAGACATGGTTGCTTGGGATGAAGAAATTCTTGAAATTGCATAACTACTCAGAGAACATGAAAGAAAAGATAGCCACCTTCAGTCTTAAAGGTAAAACATACATTTGGTGGGAAGATGCGAATAATGTCAATGGTATTCGAGAATAATAGTTTATATGGGATGAGTTCGAGAGACTCTTCAAGAAGAAGTACCTATCGAAGAGCTACTATGATGGCAGAGGTAAGGAATTTTATGAGCTACAAATGGGTTCTATGACAGATGATGAGTATATTAGTAGGTTCTTGGAGCTATTGAGGTATATTCTTTACCTAAAGGATGAGAAGGATAAGATCCAAAGATTCATCAGTGTGTTTCCAATAGCATATAGAGACTAGATTAAGATTGATGAGCCCAAATCGTTGGAGGAGGGCATCTAGAAATTGAAGCATTGTTACGAGTAGTCAAAGTGCAAAGTTGAGCCTAAGCATGATTTGAAGGGAAATGATAAAGTTAAAGGGAAGTGGCCATCGAAGCGGGAAATACCTCTAGATGCAGGTGAGAAAGAAAATGTTTCTCCTTACAAGAAGTATAATGCAGTTGAGAAGGGACATGGGTCACAACCTAAAGAGAAGGAGAACAAAGGTGATGGCAGGGGACCATTGTAGTGTTGTATATGTGGAAAATATCATCACAAGAAGGATTTTCCATTGTACTAGGGTGGCAGGCCTCAGATCTATAGCTCTTAGGAGGCACAAACAGTAGGAGATGTTGGTCATAACATTCCTCAGATTTATGCAGTTGTGGAAAACAAGCAAGAAGATTGTAGGAAGCAAGAGCATAAAACATAAAACAGATATACACAGATATTTTCCCCTCGATCCCAAAACCGGGACTACTAGATTGATTTTTCATTATATTCATTTCAATGTTACAATACATATATATACATGTGGAAGCATCCATGAACCCCAATCCATTAACTCTAGATTAGAACATAACCGTAGTTCCTTTCACTAGATCTACAAACTACCATGCAAAAAAAACCATCATGCCAAAAACCATGCGTGAAAGCCATTTACAAGGTCAAAAAAAGTTTCATGGAGTCGTTGCCCTAGACCCCATAGATAGGGGCTGCTTCCCCCCTCAAACAGCCCAACAAGGGGGTTTGTCAGCTCCCCTATGAAAGCCCTGCTACACCTTGCGAAACGAAGAGGGAATTGGCTGCCCCCCAGCTTCAACTACTAGAACTATTCATGGAAAGAATATAACACACACCCAAAATTCTCCCACTTGTTGTTCTATTTCCACAGGGGGCCACAGGAGAGCTTAGTCATTAGTCCGAACGTACAATGCCCATTGTTTATCTACACCAAGAGAAATTCTCAGTGCTCAAAGACTTTTTCAATGCATCTGCAATATTCTTCAAAGTGTCAATCTTTACCAACAACACCTTTTTGTCCTCGACCATATCCCTTACAAAATGATATTGAACATCAATGTGCTTTGTCTTTAGATGATAAGCAGGGTTCTTTGCCAAGAAAATGGCACTTTGGATGTCACAGTATGTCCTTATAGCTCATTGTATTACCCCATACTTGAACACAATATCTGTAACCAAACTTCTTCGTTGCTTGCATGAGTGGCTTCCATGTATTCTACCTCTGTAGTTGAAAGTGCCACTATATACTGTCTCTTACTCATCCAACTAACTCCACCTCCAAATAGGTTAAACACATATCCACTTGTAGATCTTCTCTTATCCATATTTTCAATCCAATATGCATCAACAAAGCCACAGATGTCTAAAATTATATCCAATTCTCGTCTTCCTTGGTAGTAAAGACCATAATCACTAGTGAAAAATACCTGAAAACCCACTTCAC
The DNA here is from genome assembly GCA_000404065.3 of Pinus taeda. Lineage (NCBI taxonomy): Eukaryota > Viridiplantae > Streptophyta > Pinopsida > Pinales > Pinaceae > Pinus > Pinus taeda. The sequence goes on from APFE031615690.1 coordinate 25,555, forward strand.
TGTTGCCCAATGCTCCTTTCCTATTTTTGACATACCTACTCAATACTCCCACTACATGTGCAATGTCTAGTCTATTACAGACCATTGCATACATCAGGCTACCGAATGCACTTGCATATGGAACACAGGACATGTCATCTCCCTCTTCTTGTGTCTTGGGACATTATTCAATAGATAACTTTACACCTACAGGAATAGGAACCTTCACTGGTTTACTATCCTGTATATTAAACCTTTGCAGTATTGTCTCAACATGATTCCTCCAGTTTAACCAGAGCTTCCTATGTGCCTGATCTCATTTAATTTCCATGCCCAAAATATAGTTTTCAACACCTATATCTTTCATGTCGAATTTGAAGGATAATTGGGTCTTCAATTCCTGGATAATTTCTTTTTTATTTCTAATCAGCAACATATCATTTGCATACAAGACCAAATAAATAACACGGTCACCAATTAATCTAAAATACACAAAATGATTTTCTTTGCTTCTGGTGAATCCAAGTTCCCATATATATGTATCAAATTTCTGATACCACATCCTTAGTTACTGTTTTAACCCACACAAAGACTTTTTTAACCTACATACCAGTTCTTTCTTACCCTTCATTGCAAAGCCTTTAGGTTGTTTCATGTAGATATCTTCTTCCAGATCCCCGTGAAGAAATTGTCTTCACATCCATCCATTCTACCTCAAAATAAAAAGCAGTAGTAGTAGATAAAAGTAATCTAATAGAATCTTCCTTGGCAACATAAGAAAAGATATCACCAAAATCAATTCCCGACACCTAGAAATAACCTTTTTCTACCAACTAAGCTTTGAATTTATCCACCTTGCCTTCTGCATTCATCTTCTCCTTAAACACCCATTTTCTTCCAATGGGTTCCTTCCAGCCAACAACTCCACCAGATTCCAAGCCTAATTTTTGTGCAAAGATGCCATTTCATCAACCATGGTTTCTTTCCAAAGTTTGACATCCTCTGAATCAACTGCTTCCCTGATAGTTTGTAGAGTCTAATTCTTCCTCCTTTAGCTCAAACTCTATCTTCTTAGGTTCCTTTGGTAGGAATTCATGTTTAATAACATATTTTACCTATCTAAACACCACATCGTGACTGTACACAACCTTCCTTGTTTCTAGGTTCCAAACTTTTTAACCTTTTAAACCATCCTTATACATAATAAAGATGCACATTTCAAATTTACTATCCAACTTGGTTCTTTTCTCCTTTAGAACATGTACATATGGAATTACATCCAAATACCCTCATATGTCAAAGAGAGGGTTTCTTACGTGTCCATACCTCTTGTGGAGTCTTATCCTCCAACACTGATGAAGGTGATCTATTGACCAGGTAACATGCAGTCTCCACCACCTCTGCCCGAAATTCCTGTCTTAACCTGGCACCACTAAGCATGCTTCTTGACATGTTCATCAACGTCATGTTCATTCTTTTTTCAACTCCATTTTGTTTAGGTGTGTATGGAGTAGTCTTCTGTTGTGCTATACCACAATTCTTACAAAACTCTTCAAATTCCTTCTTGGAAAACTCTCCACTATTATCTATCCTCAACACCTTTATCTTATTCTCTACCTAGGTTTCCATTATTACAAGAATAATACACCTTGGAGTATGGGTTGAGCACCCCAATAGAGCAAAGGGCATACACAAAAAAGAAGCAGACAAACAAGCAACCTTAATACTTAAAATATTGAAGTAGGAAGAAGAAGCATTACCCGAAGGTCCTACGTTTGAGGTCGTTCCCATAAGGTCCAAACCATTTGCTTCCTCCAATGCCTTAAAACCTACAACTCATTCAAGCAAAGCATATACAACAACAATAATTAAAAGCATGTTCATGATATAAGTGTTAGATCATATAAGCATATACATATAAAACATGAAACCATACATCAATTAAATTAAAACATGAATTAAAGCATTGTGATCTAATCATCAAGAACAAGAACTGGCTTTTTTATTAATGACAACAAAAGAATATGGAAGAATACAACCTGATATTTCTCTGACTCCAAGTGAAATCGTCATCTGGATCGGTCCATCCCAAGCCTCAACAAGCCTCTTTCAAAAGCATACACATGGATGGCATATAAAGGAGATGGACATCACAATGAGGAAACAAGAGTTTCCTTTAGCTGGGAGTGCAAGATGCATAGGAATGAAATCAAACTTGATAAGGGACAACTTGGATATAATATCAATATCGTATCTCTCTCTTCCCTTAGGCCTTCCCCATGAGGTGTATTTATGTGCCTCAAAAAAGTTTTTTCAGTTGGGAAACAATTAGGTCGTGGGCTCCTGTAGGTAGGCTTCCGGTGTAACCCATAAACCCTGCACAAAAAATATGGATTTTATATTTTTTTCATATTTTAAATCATGTATGCAGGTTGGCTATAATTGAACCCATGTGTTCATGCACTTTTTACAGGGCAGAGTCACGTATGGAATTTAAAATAATAATTTTCAATATTTGGACCAAGTCTGAAGGGAAAGGTTTTCCCAAGGCTATGACTCAGAGCATCAAGTATACAAAGGTGGTAAATGTGCTATAACACCACCAAAGCCTTAAATTCTTTAAACATGTCAAAGACTTCAGATTTCTTCCAGAGGAAATATATCCATATATTCCTTGAGAAGTCATCTATACATGATACATAGTACACAGACTTACCCAGTGATTGAACCGACACAAGTCCAAACACATCATTGTGCACAAGCTCTAATATTGTTTATCCCTCTCAGTACTAGAGGGGAACTCACCTGATTCTGCTTCCCATATACAAAATTTTTACAGGAATCAAAATCCAGAGAGAAATTAGACATACCTTCTACCATACCATTACCATGAAGTATTTGAAGGCCCTTCTCTCCAATATGTCCAAGCCTTTGATTCCATAGCATGATATTTTCTCTAGAGACCACTATATTCTATGTTCCACTTTCAAGAACCACAAAACGGTTGCACCCATTAAAAAATGTGCTACCCTGAAGCTTGTACAAAGTTATAATCCAAACTCCCCTCATCAATACCAGTGCTCCATGGACCATATTGTAGGTATCTTTCTCCAAAAATATTATACATGTGCATCATGTTGCTTACTTACAGAAATCATATTTTTGGCCAATGTAGGAATATGCAGAGCACCCAAAAGTGCTCTAATCCTTCCACCTTGCAACTTCAACTTGAATTTTTTGTGACTGATGATTCTAGCCTTCCAGTCATCCCATACGAAGACATCACCACCATCATATTTATCATACTCGCAGAACCACTCCCTATGGGGAGTTAACTGAAAAGATGCACCTGAGTCAATCAACCATGCTTCATGATCTACATGTGTACTTGAAGAAGAAGCCAAGTACACTTACCCACCTTCATTTGAGGTAGTTTTCACCTCTGTAGAATAAGCCCTATCATATCCCTTCCATTTCTTAGGATATTTAGATATACAGTCCTTTTTGAAGTGTCCTTCCTTTCCACATTTCCAGCACACCTTCACAGGTTTTCTTGGAGATTTAGATCTTCCAGTTGAGGATTTATTTTTGTTTTTGTTCTAGGACCGTCCTTGTGTAGAAAAGGCATCACCCTTCTAGCCCTCCATATTTTTTCGTCTCATCTTGTTTGACAACAAGGATGAGACTATTTCATCAAACTGCAAGGCAGTCACATTACTACCTATTGCAACAACCAGACTATCCCACGAATCTGGGAGAGAACACAACAAATTGATGCACTTATCTTCATTTGAAATTTTTATATCAATATATAAAACCTATCTTACCACAGTATTAAAGGCGTTCATATGCTCTATCAGTGAATCTCCATCCTTCACCCTCAGGTTATACAACTTTTTCCATAGGAATAATTTATTCACTAGAGACTTAGATTGGTACAAAGTCCCTAACTTTTCCCACAAAGCCTTCACCAAAGCTTCTACAGATACATTCAACAATACGGAATCTAAGATGCACAACCATATTGTGCACTTTTCCTTCTGATCCAACTTCGCTTAGTCTTCAGCTGACATTGTTGTTGGTTTAGTACCCTGATCTACCTGGATCCAGTGATCTTTATCCACTAGTGGATCCTCCATTTTGAGTTTCCACAACTCAAAACTATGACCATTAAATTTCTTGATCTCTATCTTTCCACTGCTCATCATTTTCTTTCACCACAGGAATCGATCCCGCAGATCTCGCACTTAACAGGGTCTACCACAGGCCTAAGCAAAACCCCTCAATAGCAAAGGCATCCCCTTCAAGCCAAAACAACTCTGATACCAAATGTAGGTTTTAATCCCGTATAGAAATTACCTATATACGAATTCTAAAAACAAAAAATAAACAATGGCGAGAGCATAAAACATACAACAAATATACACAAAGGTTTTCCCCTGGATCCCAAAATCGGGACTACCAGACTTAATTCTTGTTATATTCCTTTCAATGTTACAATTCATATATATACATGTTGAAACATCCATAAACCCCAATCTATTAACCCTGGATTACAATATAACTATAGTTCCCTTGACCGAATCTACAAAATACCATGGGTAGAAAACCATTATGCCCAAAACTATGTCCAAAATGAAATTCCCCTAGGGCGCTGCCCCAAACTTGTAGAGGGGGGATACCAGCCCCCTCAAACCCCCTAATAGAGAGAGCTACCACCCCCACTGTGACCCCCTCATTACAACCCAGGCAACAAAGGGGGTGCTGACCACCCTCCTCTAACCCCCCGACTTCACTACTAGGGATATTCATGGAAATAATATAACACACAAATCACCAGACATCCATATTGAGATGGAAGGTAAGCTTTGTGGTTGAGTTGTTTCTATTTTGATTGAGCCTATCTCTAATTATAGTTGTGTTAATCGTGACTTGGTGGATAAGTGTGGCTTGAGAAAAGAAGTGCATGCAAAGTCTTGGTTGGTGGAGTTGGCTATACCTTTCGTTTCTGTGTATGCTCTTTGCCTTGCGACTTTGTGCGATCTGTGAAAAAAAAAAAAAAAAAAAAAAAAGAATAGTTTTTCTCATGCATATGCCCTTTTCCGTCACGCCTTAGTGTGATCTTGGAAAATGAGAAACATTGAGAAAAATATATAGTTTCCAATGAAAGCTAACTCCAAGGCATAAGGTTTGGTTTTTTTTTTTTTTTTTTTGCATGTCTGTGTTGTGTTATGTGGTTTTTTTTTTTGTAGGCAAAAAGAGTTTTTTCAAGTAAGAACACACCCCAAAGTTTCAGTGACTAAAAAAAAAACCCTTCCTCTTTTCCAAAAATTACTAGCCTTTTAAACTAGCTCACTTGATCCAAAGTTACTTTATGGGAATATAGGTCTTAGGTTGAAGTGTTTCTTCTTGTTGAGTTACTTTTTCAAAAATTACATGTAACTTATGTTTTAAAGTTACTTTATGTAAAAGTGTTCTCACCCATTATAAAAAGTGAGTCACTTATAATTCTAAAGTCTCTTTATCTTTTATTTAAGTTGTAATTTAGTGAGTAGCTCATAAAGTACCATTGAAAAAGTGACTTTCACTTATTTATAAATGTGGGTCACATATTTTTTTTTTAAGTGAGCTATTTAGATTAAGTTTGGAAAGGTGGGGGGTATTTTTTTTTAAATATAACATTATCATTCATTTCCACACATTCACGCACTTCAACGGCATCTTCAACAACTTTTCTTCAAAAAGCCATAACTTCTTCATCCGAAAGTTGTTTTTAGAGCCTCTTTTTTTTAATCAGCCTAATTATTCGAGATCTTTCCATTGGAACACTTAGTTTCAACATCTAAAACTTCAGTTTCTGTTAAGATGGAAAGTCCACGCCAAGTTATTCTTGACAGTACCAACTACTTCCAATGGTGGTCCTACATTCTGGATTTACTTAAAAGCAAATGTCTTTACCGAATAGTCTCATGCCATGAAACTAAACTTAAAGATGAAGATAAGGTAGTGAAATGGGAAAATAGGCAAGATCAAGCACGTGGGTTGATAAGGATGCTATTTATCCATACCCTAGATTCCATATCACAGAACTTGATACCCCTAATGAAGCAATGAAACAACTCACTAAAATTTTTGGAATTAAAAATGAAATTAGAGCCCATCAACTTGAAAATGAATTGCTTATGTTGGACCCCAATAATTTTTCTTCCATTGAAGATTTTTTTTCCAAGTTCAAAACCCTTAGACTTCTCTTGGAAGGTTTTAAGGTTAAGAAAGAAGATGGTAGCCTTATTTATTCCATTCTTACTAAGTTGGGACTAGCCTATTTTGTGTTTGTTTCCACCTTCCACTCTACTAGAGAAGCCTTTATTTCTCAAGGACAAGACTACAAGTCCCCCTCTTTTGATGCCTTTTGTGATTCTTTAATAAGAGAAAAAAAAAACTCTTACATCTTGGTCTTCTTAATCTTGGAAACTCTTCTAAGAAAGCCTTAGCCTCCCAGTAACAACCAAATTCAAATAATCCTAAGAAGCAATATCCTAAAAATAATGGTCCTAAACCAAACAATGGTCCTAAGGAATTTCAATCTCAAAATGAAAATCATTTCAATAAAATGATAAGGAAAATAAAAACAAAGGGAAGAAGACTGATAGACGTTGCAACTTTTGTAATCGAGATGGCCACTTAGAATCTAAATGCTTTAAGAAGATGGAAGCCTTGGAAGCAGCAATGAAGAGGCATAACATCCATTTGGAGCACTCTTCAACTTCAACTTCATCTTCAGGAATTGCACTTTCTGCATATGATTGTCAAGCATCTCGGTCTGGTTATGTACTAAATGTAGCTTCTTCCTCTTATTCTCATGAGTGGCTCATTGATTCTAGATCTTCTTATCACATGGCCAAAAACAAAGCCATGTTTTCTTCTTTAAATGACTGTAACACCAAAAATATATATGTTGGTGATGATAGATCTCTTAGTCTTGTAGGGACTAGAACTATTCATCTAGACAATGGCCAATTTAATGATGTATTATGTGTTCCAACCTTATCCTGTAACCTTCTATCTGTATATCAGATAACTCATTCAGGTGAAGGTAAAATCGTTGAATTTTCACCTGATGATGTTGTAACTAAGGACCTAAGAGATCCTAGACAAATTCTAGCCACTGAAATTGTTGATGATTCTACAAGGTTGTATAAGTTTAACAACTTTCGGTCATCAACTCTTCCCTCGGTATTTGTTCAAAATTTGGCATGAGTGATTTGGTCACCTAAACTATCGCTTCCTTCAAAATCTATGTAAAGAAAATATGGTGACAGGTCTCCCTATGGTATCTTGCAGAGATGGTTTTTTTTCCAGATGTGTACTCATAAAACATCATTGGGATAGTTTTGAAAAATGTGCCTCTTGGCACGCCTTAGCCCCTTTACAGCTTGTGCATATTGATTTATGTGGTCCACTTCCAGTTGTTTCATTCTCTGACTACAAGTATTTATTAACTTTCATTTATGATTTCTCCAGGCGCACTTGGGTATACTTCTTAAAACTCAAGAGTGAAGTCTTTAACTTGTTCTTGGCCTTTAAGGTATCTTTTGAGAAACAATGTGGACATCAAATTTTTAAGCTAAGATCTGATAACGATGGAGAATATGTTAACAACAAATTCATCAACTTTTGCACTGAGCATGGAATTTAATTGCAACATACTGTTCCATATACTCCACAACAAAATGGTGTAGCTGAAAGGAAGAATCACACCTTAAAGGAAATGGCTAATTGTATGCTTCAACCTAAAGGATTTAGTCTTAATTTTTGGGAATAAGCAATTAATTGTGCAAATTACATAGTAAATCGCACTCCTACTATGGTTTTAAAAAATATTACTCCAGAAGAAGCATGGAGCTCAATTAAACCAGTTATAAGTCACTTTCATGCTTTTCCAAAAATGTTATCATTAGAAGATATGTCAAGTTCTCTGAAAATATATCGGCCTACGAGCCTACTTCGGTGGATGTGCCACCTCTCTCTATCCCTTCTACTTCTGAAAATATTTATTCTTAAGATGATGTCAGCAAGGATGACAATCCTCCCCCACCTTCTTAGGATCCTCCTTCAACTCCCCAGCTTCCAAAAATAGGTTCATGCTACTCAAGATGCAGCAGGTGATCCTACAGATTAGCAACATACACGTTCTCAATTTGATAGAGCCTCTTATTTACTAGCTCAAGATTCCACGAATTATGATCCTGACACCTTTGCAGAAGCTTTAGGCCATCCATATTGGGACACAACTATGAATGAAGAATATTGTTCATTATTGGCAAATGATACATGGAATGTTATTCCTCTTCCAAAGGGATGAAAACTTGTTAGATGCAAATTGGTTTACAGAACCAATTTTGGACCAAATGAAAAATTTGATAAACATAAAGCTCATCTTGTTGCTAACGGTTTTTCATAAGTTTAAGGAATTGACTATACTGAAATGTTCTTTCTTGTTGGCAAAATGAACTCTATCTGCCTTGTTCTTTCCCTTGTTGCCTCTTTCAAATGGGAAGTCCATTATATGGATGTTAAATTTGTGTTCTTGCATGGGGACTTGCCTGAAGAAATCTATATGGAACAACCTCCTGGCTATATACAAACAAACTTCAACCTTGTATGTCAGATTAAGAAATCCATTTACGGTCTCAAGCAAGCCCTTATGGCTTGGTATGCCAAAATGGATAGCTTTATTTTAGATACTGGATTTTCCAGGTGTCATTATGACAATACTATTTACACCAAGAAAGTGGGTAAGTCTCTTATCATTTTTGTTCTTTATTTTGATGATCTTATCCTTACTGGTAGTGATCCCAACCTTATAAGCCATGTGAAGTCCAACCTTAAAAAGAAGTTTGAAATGGCATACTTAGGACACTTGCATTATTTCTGTGATCTTTTATGCCACTTTCACATGGAACACTGTAAGCCATCCCCTACTCCCTTTCATTCTGGAGCCAAACCTTCAACCACTTGCACTTCCCCTGAAGTTGATGCTACCTTATTTCATCAGCTTGTAGGAAAACTTTTGTATCTGAGCCATACTTGTCCTGACCTTTCCTTTTCTGTTGGACTTATTTCTTAGTTTATGCAAAACCCACACGAAAGTCATTAGAAAGTAGCTAAAACAAAACTTCGTTATGTTCGAGGTACAGTTCAGTTTTGGATTTATTACAGTGCAAATGCATCTCCTTTATTGGTTGGTTTCACTAATTCTAATTGGGCTAGTGACCCTGATGATCAGAAGTCTACTGCAGGTTATGTCTTCACTCCTTGTTCTAGACCTATTACATGGGCTTGCAAGAAACAAAGTGTCATTTCTCTTTCTTTAGAAGAAGCAGAGTATTATGGCGCCGTAAAATCTAGTAAGGAAGCCCTATGGCTCCGTCAGATCCTGTCAAAGTTTGGCTTTCAGCAGCGGGATCCGACTACACTTTGGTGTGATAATCAAAGTTCCATTCAACTATGCAAAGATCCAATCCAACATCAGCGCAACAAACACATTGAACTACACATGCACTTCATTAGAAAGGTCATTCATGACCATGTTCTTGAAGTGCAATATTGTTCAACTGATGATCAAGTTGCATACATCTTTACAAAGGCTCTCACAAAGGCGAGGTTTACTAAAGTTCGATCTATGGTTGGAGTTCAAGAAGTTGTCACTAAGGGGGGATAGGCTCTAATGCCTCCTTCCTTCTCCTATTGTGTCATATTTGTACATCCTTAATCCTATCCCAAGGTGTTCTTAAGGGGGAATGTTAGGATATTCCAACACATAGGAAGTGATTAAGTATAACTTGGTCTAGTGTAGAGTTAGGTAAAGTGTGTTTCTTTACTATGTAAATTTGTAACTTATGATCTGACAGTTACGATATGTTCTAGACATAAAGTGGTCTGATGGTTCATTCTCTCCTCGGTATTACCGACACTTGATCCATGGCTTAACACCTGATTGGTCCATGATATCTATTTAAAGAGCATGAAGGGTCATTTGTAGGGTAACCATTCCTGAGAGAAACTTATGTAAATTTTCTTTATTTTATTAATAAATTGCTTGAAGTGGCCGTGTTGGCTCAGGTTGTGGACTGTTTCCCTCTTTGAGGGTTTTAACCATGTTAAGGATACTAGTGTATTGATCTGTGATCTGTTTGTGAGCGAGGTCATTTGGTCTTCTGTCTGAGGAACTTACCCTATAAAATCCTACAATTGTCTATTGAGTTGGTACCAAGAGAAGCACGAACATCAAAGGCACCTTATAGGATGAGAACACCAAAGTTAGTAGAGTTAGTAGAGTTGTAGCTGAAGGAAATGCTTGCTAAGGGATATATTAGGCCAAGTGTATCGCCTTGTGGTGCACCAATATTGTTCGTGAAGAAGAATGATGGTAATATCAGGTTGTACATTGGTTACAGGAAACTCAACAAGGTATCGATCAAGAACAGGTACTCATTACTGATGATTGACTGTTATCACCTAAAAAATGATCACCTAGCCATTTCTAACTAGGGGGGTCGAAATACACCATGTAGGATTAATTTTATCATAGTAAAATCACTTTCACCATGGTAAATAATTTAGTATACCATTTTTATTAAATTATTTATGATTAAAATTTAAAAATCCCCATGAGAATAATTGAATAAATCATTATTTATTTAGTTTTCTCTAGGAATAATTATTAGATCATTCTTTGATAATAATTTCTTGTCACATTTGACTAAATCACTTGCGAATAATTAAATAAATCACTATTTATTTATTATTCCTTAATTCTATTTTTGGAATAATTGTTAAATCGCTATTTAATAATTATTTCATTTTCACACCTTTATTGATCCTCGCAAAATAATTAATAAATCATTTTATTTGTTAATTATTTCTAAATAAAGATATTTGACCATTTTGAATATCTTTCCCCCCTCCAAAAAAATATAATAAAGTATTCCTAATGGTTAGACCTTGATTTGGTCAATATTATTTTTTTATTTTCAATTTTCAAGATCAACCCAATATTTTTTTATAAATAAGAGGGTTCTTCATTCATTCTTCACCATTATCATTATCACCGTCACCATTATCGTCTTCTCACATCTGAGCTCCCACTTGATTTCCATTCTTTGTTTTGTCTTTTTCACACATTGAGAGAGAGAATAGATCATTGAAGTACAAGGATATCAAAGGACCCACCCCACGGAGCGGGGTTTGCACACCCATGTTGTAGATCTACTTCACTAGGTGTTTTAATAAAAGATTATTCATATACAAGTCTTATTCTATTGGGTTATTACATTGGATATTTCTTCTTATTTTCTATTTTGGATTTCATACAATCTTTTCGCTACAGGTTTCTCTCGTTTTATTATTGCAAATATGAAGTGTAAACAACCACATATTGTTGTTAGGGTCACTTGTCACCAGTGACTTAAGTGAATTATTTTTGGTACACTTGCTAAGATTTTTCGTGGATTTTTCATACTAACATTGATGACTTGTTTTATCAATTGAAGGGAGAAACAATTTTCACGAAGATTGATCCGAGATTAGGATACCGTTAGGTACACATAAAAGAAGAGGACATCTACAAGACTTCTTTTAAGACAAGGTAAGGGCATTATGAGTTTGTTGTCGTTCCTTTTGGTTTGATTAGTAATTCCCTAGCTAATTTTATATGATTGATTAATAGTGTATTGTGTCCTTATCTGGACAAGTTTATTCTTGTATAATTGAGGCTTCTATGATCCATATCAAATTTATGAGAGATTCTTCAGCGTAAATCACATAAAATTTCCTTTGTCGATGCATTTCGAACCAACTAGTGTGGTTCATCGTCAGGACAAGTTGGTTCGAAACGCGTCGACAAAGGAAATTTTATGTGATTTACACTGAAGAATCTCTCATAAGTTTATTCTTGTATTCATTAATGATATATTGATATTTTCTAAGAATGAGGAAGAGCATGCAGAACACTTAGAAACAATGTTGAGGTTACTAAGAGGGAATTGGTTGTATGCCAAGCTTAGCAAGTGCAGATTCTTTCATACATAGGTACATTACTTGGGACATGTTGTCTCTAAGGAAGGCATAGTAGTGAACCTAAAAAATGTAGGTTTTAACCCCATATAGAAATTACCTGCATACAAATTCTAAAACACAAAAAATAAACAATGCGAGAGCATAACACATAAAACACATATACACAGAGATTTCCCCTGGATCACAAAACCAGGACTACTAGCTTGATTTTTCATTATGTTCCCTTCAATGTTATAATACATATTTATACATACCGAAGCATCCACTACCATGGACCAAAAACCATCTCCTCCAATACCATGGATCGAAAACCATCACGTCCAAAAACATGTGCGAAAATCATGCACAAAACCATAGGTGGGTCCGCCCAACCTAACACAGGGTCCAAAACCAAAAATTTCCAGGGCGCTACCCTATACCCCATAAAGTGGGGTTGTGGGTATGCCTCAAACCCCTTGTGACTCCCCGGAAAGAATATAACACAACCCAACAATCTCCCACTTGTTGTTTTCTTTCCACAGGGGGCCACAGGAGAGCTTAGTCATTTTCCATCCCTAAAACGCCCATTGTTTCTCTACACCAAGAGAACTTCCCAGAGCTCAATGATTTTGTCAATGCATCTGCAGTATTCTTCAAAGTGTCCACCTTTACCAGCAACACCTTTTTGTCTTCTATCATATCCCTCACAAAGTGATACTGAACATCCATGTGCTTTGGCTTTGAATGATAAGCAAGGTTCTTTGCCAAGAAAATTGCACTTTGGATGTCACAGTATATCCTTATAGCTCCCTGTACTAACCCCCTACTTGAACACAATCTCTGCAACCAAACTGCTTCCTTGCTTGCATGAGTGGCTGCCATGTATTCTGCCTCTGTAGTTGATAGTGCCACTACAGATGTTTTCTTACTCATCCAACTAACTGCACCTCCAAATAGGTTAAACACATACCCACTTG